>JASCQY010000002.1:1545949-1557054 GCA_030264315.1 Sardinella tawilis
TGCTGAAAGCACCGCCTCTGGCGGTCATCCGACACTCATAGAACCGTGGTTATATACATAACCCTCGTTTTCCAACATCATCTCATTGACATACTGCAGCCAAGAGGCAATGTTGCCTGTACGCAAGCCTTGCCTTTATCTGCTTCTTATTTGCTTACCGGAGGTTCCCCAGCTGGTGGGCTGGGTTGAGCGGGGAGGTGAAGTTCTGGAGAGCGTCCATGTAGTCGGGCCTCCTCATCTGCTCCACCAGGAACTTCATCTGCACCTGCACACACACACACACACACACACACACGGCCCATGGGGGTCATTAGCCTGCCAACACACCAGTCAGATACAGCACGCCGACACATGCCACACTCGAGTAGCACACCATGAGTGTGTGGTGCTAAAATAAATATTGCAGTCTCCCATCAATTTCTCCCATTATGAAATACCAAATTCTAGGTAATTAGCAATGTAATCTAATCTAAAAATGTATGCGTCAATGGGACAATTGGCTTCGTATGCAATATTTAAATACATGTTTTTTTGGAAAAAGCTCACAAGCCTACTGTAACCTTGCACATAGAGTGTGCATATCAGAGCTGTTTTCTTGTTCCCCATCATGCACATTAAGTGCAGTAGTTTTTCATGATTCAATAATAGCAACTCACTTGAATTGAGGAATTGAGCAGAACGTCGGCGCACCTCTCTTTACCGTTTCCTGACCAGTGAAATGGCAGCCTCCCCACGGCCTCTTTTGTTCCTTTAGAGGCGCATTACAACACCACACGGGCTGTGTCTTCTTGGAAACCAAATCGCCCGACTGCCGCTGCTGCTGCCACGCTCGACTGGCTCGGCTAACTAAGCTAAGGCGAGCCCAGTGTGTGGGCAGGCAGGCTCGGGAGATGGCAGCAGACCTGCAACTTTATATAGAAGGCGGCCATGGTTGTGCCAGGGGGGAGGAACACTCCGCTGCTGCTCGTTGTCCCTGCTGGCGCTGCACTCTGCCAGCTTGGCCCTGTTCATCTGGCACGCACAGATCCCCTGAGAATGGGCTTCCGATAACTATCAGCCGACTTGGTATTCCTAACGCCTTGTGTTTGTTTGGGATGGGTGAAGTGCAGTCATTTGTGGAACAGGGTAGGCATGGGACCAGAGCGGAAGAGCCAGGGCCAATTGAACAAGCGCAATGGCAAATGCGCCTCTATACACAGCCGTGGATCAACCCTACATTCCAAAGCCATTACTAAGCAAATTCATTCATCCTTTCAATATTTTTCTACTATAATTAGAAATGCGGAATTAACAACTAGTTCTTCAAGGAAGTTGTCAGGCTTCATATGCTCTTTAAACAGATACTGTAAGCTGTTCATTTGCACCCATGCTCTTAGACAGGCACAAACAGAGTAAGTCAATCAGGCAAGGCCTCACCTTCTGAGTCTCATCCTTCTTCTCCTGCTTGAGGATGTCAGTGAGGTTGATGAGCTTCTCCATGGCTTCCACCTGTCGACTCAGGTGCTTCAGGTACATGCCACAGGCGCGGCAGTAGGACTCCAGCAGCAGCCCAAAACGTTGGCTCACAGTCTTATTGTGCATCTCTGACCTGCAGACACACACACACACAAACACACACACACACACAGTCAGCTTCCATGTAGTAATGCAAACATCTCTGTATGTTTCTGTGAGTCAGAATGGAAGTGCACAGTTCAAGATAATGATTTAGGCCAACAAGTCCGCCAATCAGAAGAGAACAGCACTCTGTGACCAACAGGGCTATGGGTTGATTTAGCCCAGGCCGCTCCTTTCATTTCTAGCAGTACCCAACCACCCTGGTACTTTTCCCAAGCAGCGCCTCACTCACTTTAAATGCCAAAAGAAGAAGTGTCCTATCCTCTGGTTGGTCAGGGCTTTCTTCAGCAGAAAGCGCACCAGAGGATTGTCCAGATACTGCTCATACTTCAAGACCTGAGATAAGAACAGAAAGGAGACTCTGACGCCTGGCTGACAAATAAACACATCAGACAATCAATCAAAAGGAAAGGAAGCAGGAGATTACATTTCTCTTCTGCCATGCCACGACCGCATTAGCCACCATCAATCGCTCGGAAAGATTGTAATCTTAGCCAGAGCGAGCTCCCTTACCTGGACAAGCTGAATGAGGTACTGGGACAGTTTGTCATCAGTCAGATACTTCTCAAGGCACCGTACAGCAAAGTCCCGGATACTTGGATCTGGATAGTTACAGTCTAGTAACTCCATGGCTTGTTCGGGTTTTATTGCTGGCCATTCTTTCAGAAGGCAATACATCTAAACGTGAAGGATAACAAGCTTAGTTTACATAGTTAAGCCGTCAATAAATATGCTTAATTTATGATGCAACATAAAGGGTATGTTCCCACAACACAGACTGCCCAGCAAGTATGCAAGTAATTCAGACTTCAACCACCAAATGGATTTACAAATTCAATTTTAATTCATTCAAATTCAATGCTAATGAAAACCAACCTGTGCTACTTCATCACGCGAGTTCCACTTCACTGCAAGTAAAATTTTAGGGAGGATTTCTGGCATATTTGCACAATATTGCCTGCAAGTAGACAAAAGGATGTAGATGTGACCCATGCGTGAGCGAGTTTGATTCTGTACTTGACAAACACATGGTGGCAAACAGGAGTGGCAAAGGGAGGAAGTGCACACAGTATGGGTACCTGTGCCTCCACAGGAAATCCTTCTCCTGCTCAGTGATCTCAGACAGGGGGTCTCTGTTGCACAGATGCCGGAGCTGCTCAATGTCACTCTCAGTCATAGCATGGTCACGGGCCAGGCGGGAACTCTGAGAGAGAGAGCGCACAAGGGTCATTTCAGTCATCCTGAGCATCAGTCAACTTGTGTCAGTCTGTATCTTTGGGCGGACACTGCTCCCGTTAAAGGCAAATCGGAGTCACTGTATGCTACACCAACTTTGTTTCTACTACTACTAATAATAATACCAAGAATGGAATTATTGGAATAGAGTATTTTGTCAATTTTTCATTGAATAATTGAGCAATCGGATAAAACATACTTTTGTGTTTTTAAACAGCAATATCAATAGTGCGTTATGCAGTGTGACAGGCTTATTAAAATGACCAAACATGACTATAATTTCTGATCAAAAGAGGTTTTTACTCCAACCCCAACACTCCCATTGTTGGATCAAAGCTCAAAACCTCTGATTTACTAGCTTCTAATTAAAAAGTATGAAACACATCATCACAAATAAAAGCCATTTGTTCTTCTAAAAAGGAAAAAGCGTGAAAGGGTTGCATCTCCAGCAACAAATCATGACACTAAAGAATGAATGCTTGTGCAAAATGAGGAGGGAGATGGAGAGAGAGATGAGAAACGGATGACATGAGATCTTACTTGACATTATGGATGCTTAGTCATTACTACAGAGTCATAGCAGGACATCACAAATAAGCAAATAATCACAAATACTGTGTTCATATTAGTAACTTTGAAGCTAAAATTGGTGAACTACAGTTAACGTTTGGATGCTTTCTGTGCAGGTGTAGGACCATTGCCGTTCTGTTTTACAGTATAGCCTATACACTGTACAACGTTGTCCTTCTCACCAGAAATTAAATGTGCACTTTTTCTGCCTTTTACTCCCACCCGTGAGCTTTGTTTCCCAACATCCCCATAGAGTGTAAGAAACCACACAACTTTACATCTTTGAATGTGCTTCAGTAATAACACTCTGGAGCTTATTAGTAAGCTACAAAATGTTGATAAGAATTTGTTGATAAGAAGTAGACAAATATTTTGCGACTGAATGATTCAAGTTCCTTGAGTAATCGTTTCAGCCCTATCACACACATGTCTTTAGAATCTTCTCGTCCATCTCCTCATCCAACATGTGAACAAGCTCCCAGAGCTCAATGTCCATTGATAGATGTGTATTACGGGGTAATGCAAATAGGCCTTGGCTAATGAGCTTACCTGACCAGATTGGCAGTAATTGTAGCCCATCTCTCTAGATATGATCCAGTTAGCATGATCCTCCACAGTGGCCATGTCAGGGAACTTCACTGGACTGCTGAAATAGTCAAACTCCAACTCCAGACAAGGGGTTTCCTAGAAATACATGCAGACGGTAGAGATCAGACTCACAGCTCACGTTTCTGAATCTGCAGACAATATGAACAGATTTGGGCCATTCTGTAGTGAGCGGGACAGGTACCTTATTGGGATTGGAGCCAGTCACACCAATAGGGTTGAGCAGGTCCTCCAGGCCGTGAGGTACAGGCCACAGATTCAGTGCCATCTTGCCTGACACCAGTGTGTCTGTATAGTCAAAGATGTTGACATTGCCCCACGCTAGTGGACAGTGCTCCTGAGAAGAGCAGAGTTCAGGGGTGAGCTTTCAGCCTCACTTCGACCCATCAGTAAAACAATTAACTGTGTCAATTAGCATTACAGGTTCATCTATATATTCACGCACAGACAAAAGCTATACAAGCCGTTTCCTTGCTGCCTTTCAGTTGGCTATAAATATTGACACCAACAATCTTCCACCAACGCTTGTGACAATATCATCAACCCACATAGTCAGCAATGTTCAATGAAAGATGGTCTGTACATATTCCAATTTAGCAAATATGGATAACTAGCACTCGTGACTTGAGTGACCAGATAAAACCGGTTTTATTCTACATACACAAATACTAAGACAATGCCATGCCAAGCTACACTAGTATTTTCTGAGCACTTATGCTATTGAAGTTATGAGGAGTGCTGTATAAATTAGGCTGTGTAGTTGCTCAGCTTGAAGAGTTATTTCAGGGCTGTTAAATAACACCGCTGTCAGAGTGCTGACATTATTACTTAGCGTCTGTTCTCCCATCTCATTTCAAGCAGGTACACTTTGCACAGCCACACAATAGTGTGCATCTGTATGAGCATGCGTGCGCTCCAATCACTCTTTATTTTCTCCCTTTTCAAAAGCTGCGCTAAAAATAGGCGCTCCCGATGTGAATCCCTTGCGGGGCTACACATGGCTCCAAGCTCCACTGCGCAACTCTTTCAGGCCCATTGCTTATCCAAAACTATCAGTTACACACAGGCCCTGCAACGCCGCCACAATCACACCATGTAAGAAAAGCGAGAGCTTGAACCTGTAATCCGACCACATTTGGTTAAGCAGGAAAAAAAAAAAGTGCACACACACACACACACACACACACAGCTAGGCAGGCAGGCAGACAGGGCTCCCTAATCAGTCCGATGCAGAGAAGACAGTGAAATCAACACTGGCCTGGGCTGACCTATATGGCTGCCTAATTAATGCCTTTTTTGCTTGAGCTCAGCAGCCATCGAGCAGTTACCTCTTTTGCCCCCTTCCTCCCTTTAACCGAGCAGATGGACAGACAGAGGCGGGCGGCCCGCGGGATATCAGGAATGTACATGTCATACTGCAGCCATTCATTCCACCTGCAGCCCAACGCAAAACACAACAGCATTAGCAGTGGTTCATGAAGACCCAACAGCATCAAATAGTGACAAGAGGACAGTTGGCATCATAGGCTGATGTTGCAACACATTATGTAATAACACTGTAATATGTAGTAACCTGACAAAATGTAACACATTTTCACACCATTATGTAAAAATTTACGTATTTTGTGATTAAATTCTTCCGAGCAAAATGTAAAATTTCTCCGTAGAATTTTGTAATACATTATTACATATTCTGGAGGCCATTACAAAATGCAGAGAATTTTTCTATAACAACTGATTACAAAATGCATAAACTGTAACATAATGCAGTGAAAATGTATACGGTACATTTTGGCAGGTTATTACGTATTGCAGTATTATTACATAATATGTTCTAACAGCTGATGGATACAAAAGCTGTACTGTATTAGCAATTATACAGCACTTCCACAGAGCTCTATAAAGCCCTTTATCTTTGTAGGTGAGGGGACTGTTTATTACCTGGGATTGGAGCATGGTACTCGTTGTGTGTTGACATTATCACACAGCTGCTCACCACCATGGTAGATCCCTGTCCGCACATAAATCTACAACAGCAGGAAACCACGCCACAATATTAAAACAGATCCGCCACCCTCCAATTTAAAACACAGCAAACACAGTGAAAATCAATCTCATTTAGGTGATGTACGAAAACAAAAACCAACCTTGTCAATGTCCCTAATGTTTACATTGACGTAGGTGGCACATAGCACACGTATCCGCAACATGCCATTGATTGTCCACAGGGACTTTGTAGAGGCCTCCCCATTCATATATGGCGTTGCGGTGGAGATGCGGCGGGCGTAAGAGGGCATAGTGAAGTTGTCCACCGGTAGCTGAGAGTACAGGCTGTCCTTCGCCATCAGCATGAGGTTGGGCATGCGCGTCAGCATGATGCAGCTCCTCACATACTGAAACAAACAGGAGGCCAGGGAGCATTACACTACAATACAGTACACTGCATTACACTACATTACAGTACACTACATTACAATACAGTATACTACAATACAGTACACTGCATTACACTACATTACAATACATTACAGTACAATACAGTATACTACATTACACTACATTGCAGTACAGTACATTACAGTACATACAAGGGCCCAGGATTCAGGTTGCCACACATGGAAATCTAAGGAGCAAGCAGCTGTAAAGGCAACAAACACAGCACTGCGAGTCCCATAATTGTGGGGTTTTAAAGGTCTGCATTAGTAACATTTAACTGCATAGTTGCATTATTGTTAAACAAGACAGTGGAAGTAGCTAATTTCTTGTTTTAGGATAGATAACTCCTTAAATGAATGTGATGTAGGGCTTGAACATGAAAAATATTGTGATAGCAATTAATAAATTCAGTTCTGCAGTTGTCACTTTAAATTGGGCCACCTTGGCATAGTGAGCGTTCCTTGGTGCATGAAAAGCACAGCGCTCCTCATTGGTGGGCTTCACGGCCTCACACAAGGCGAGCATGAAGATGGAAATCAAAGATGCTACGAGATTAACCACAAGCGCCAGCATTATTAGGCGCCACAATTATTTGCAGCCTTTGTGATTAGCCAAGTGTGACATTGCAAATTACATCCTTTTTTTTTTTTACTTGTACTTATGCTCTTAATGTACATGTACTTAGGCTCTTAACATGAATGGTGGTGAATGGTCTAAACAGCCAATCTGCAATGCTGTGTGCCGCCCTGTAAATGCTATGCACTGAATAAAAGGCATTTCAATCCTCTCCTCAATACGCAGCCTGTGTATACTGATACAACGGTCAAGGCAAACAACAACAACAATGTGTTTCAAAGCATTTCCATGCATTTGAATTACTTTGAATCATCCAAGTCATTATCAACCAGCGCATAAAAACCCAAAGCATCTACTGCTGCAGCTGTTCTCCAAGAGTCTATTCGAAGGACAGAGAAGCACAAACATCAAAGCTCTGAGAGATTTTCATCCAACTTGGACAAAATACCTTACAGAACACAAATGCGGATTCAAAAGATAATTTTAGAACCTTTCATTGCCAGACACATTCAGAAAAAAAGCACAAGACCACATAATGTATGCGCTTGTCCTCCAAAGTAAAAACGTGGCACATTTTTCTAAGAAAACGCCTTTAAAGGCATTCAACACATCATGTAGGCTAAATGACACAGGACTAAATGAGTGCCATCAGACATTAGTAAGCCTTGGTCAGCATCTCATTCAGTAACTGGCATGCCTGCAACCATGAGACTCTTGCTCTCTCTGCTTTTTGCAACACCGCTTGTACAGACACTCTGATTTAGGCCCTCTTACTAAACGCAAGTATGTACCAGACTTCGAGAACAACAAAAGGCGTGGTTTTGTGTGTGTGTGTGTGTGTATGAGTTGTATGAGTTGTACTCTGCGTGTTTCTTCCTTGATTTAATCTTTAATTTTTACCATACACGCCTTGCCATACTCATCTAGCCTTCTGTTTGGTCCACAATACATCACAACTAAACTGCACAGGGCATCCGTTTTCTCGCTGAACTTGAAGCCGCACCTACAAAACCACATCTGGATCACTGGTGTAGAACATGGGGGGGGATAAGCGCTAGCCTAGAGCTTTACGTCAGGACTACAGCAGCACAGCAGTAATTAGAGGCCCCTTATGGCCCAAATATAACACAAGTCAAATCAGTTTCCTCATTGCAAAGCTGCCCAGCCATAGCCTCTGCTTTTTGTGTCTGGACAGAAAATATGCGTTACTAAAACAATGGAATACATCATTAATTCAAATGCGCTGTTTTTTTAAATCATCACTACTATAAAACCAGCAGAATATGCGTTTCATCTGCAGATGGAGATTGGAAATTATCATTTGCATTTAAAATATGTTCTTCTGAATGATGCACTGTCCAGTGGAGTACTTACCTTATACTGACTGAGGGGATATTTTTCCAGCAGGTACTCATCACAGCCACATACTTTGAGGATGTATTTGCCCTGGTACTCTTGCACACACATTTTGAGCTGCTCAGGGGAGAGCAGCATACTCCTAGTCTTTTTCCTAATGGCTTCTGCAATAACCTGCTCCGGCACACAGTCGTGGTTGATCTTGAGAGTGTATTTCTGCTTGTCATTGTTTGGGGAAACTATTACCCAAATTACCACAATTATTTGACCTACAAAGAGAGAAATATCAATAGGGATGATGCACAAAAAAACAAAAGCTGCTTGTGCCATGAAATCAACACAATGATCAAGTGAATGAAAAGGTCATCAGTGTAGAGAAGATGTTACAGAATACAGATATTACTAAAATAATGGCGTATGGATAGCCTGGGAATACCCATGCTGCCTTGCACGCTCGTTCCGAACTGCACGGCAGCCTGGAGACCATGGCCGAAATTTTCGAATGAATTTGGGAACCAATCACACAACGGGGAGAGATGGCAAGACGATGTGACAATGTGACAAATGAAACCTGAAATCCCATACGAGAAAATGTATAGGTGGTCCCCAGACTAAATCTCACTTGAGATTTAGGCTGGTGTTAGCCAGGCTAGCGTATGGATGCAATACTGAGCTGTCATTATAAACCAAGAGCAGTTTAAAATCTTTTTTGCTTTCATTACCCTACATGACAGCGAAATCACATGAAAAAAAAAGTGCCCATCTTTTTGCCTTTCCATCAGCCTTTTACCTTTGTCAAGTTTGGCATAGATGTGCTTGGGAAGCTCGGGCGAAGACTCCACATTGGGAGGGTAAACATACAATGCCCGACTGTGAGGGCCATTGGCATCTCTGAGTTCCACAGAGTCTTTGCACACATTTAGAATGTTTCTTCGAAAGTCCTGAACCTCAGGGTCCTTCACCAGATCAAATTCACACACTGGCATGCCAATAGCAAAACCTGAAAAAAAAAAACAGGAGAGAAACACATCACCTCAGCATAACTTGCAAACCCAACCTATATGACCAAAAAGGACAATCCTCAGATGCAGTTGAGTCAACAATGAAGGAGCAAGGCAACCTACCGATCTCTCGGTTGAGAATCTTTTCCTCCCTGTTTCCCACAGGCTCAATGACTTTTAAGAAGGGCTGAAAGAGCCTGAGGTCACAGAGGCGCCTTGTCTCATCATAGAACTCCTCTCGCTCAGCCTCCTGGGTAACACTGACAAAGATGTAGGAGGTCTCCTCTTGCAGGAGATGGTGCAAGGGGTATTTCCTTGCCTCCTTGAACAGTTCATGTTTGATAGTGATAAGTGTGGCCTCACGGAGGCACTCCAGGGTAAGGATCATGCCATTGGGCAGCAAACAGTCCACGAGGATTTTGGGGGGCATCAAGTGGATGCCCCATAATTCTCCTGAAGATGGCCTGGGCGGCATGTTCCTTAAAACTTCACAGTTTTACTTTGGAGGAAAATATGTCCTTAACTTCTGTAACAGAAAAGGTAAATGTGTATACATATATTATAAATGTGGACATATATAATCACAGAAACAGATCACTTTACTTTTACACATAATTACACTAAAAGTTCATAACAAATAAAGGTTTATGGTATCAAAACATCAATAACAACTGCTCTGAAACAAAAACATGCCGGCATGATGCCGAGTCAACTCTTTCCAGGAAGAGGCATCTCTACGAGTCACTAGGTGAGTCACTGTGTAACGACAAGTTATGAAGGCTTTTCCCCACTAGAGAAGGGTCAAAACATTTGGCATATGGTGCTGCCAAAGAGGATGACTCTTCTTTTCACCCTTGCACACCAACAGGACAATAAATGGGTGAAACTCCAAACATGTTATGCATATTGAGTAACTGAACCGCCTGTCTGGTGACAGTAAGGCCTACAACAGTTGCTATTTATAGTTTCATTTAACAGAGAGGATTACCTTAAATAAATGCTCTGAATTTTACTTCTTAGTGTCCGCCTTCATATTTTGGCCATCAACACTGTGCCCTTCTGTGCTCAGTCAAGCGCCATGGAGGTGTCATTCATCTGTAGTTAAACATGTTACGCATTAGATAACCCAGGTACCTGAAAGGCTGGCATGCAAATAGCTCTGATCTAATGAAACAGGTGTGCCAAATAAGCCTATTGGTTGTAGTAACAATAGGATAGTTTGCCTAAGTAAAAGTGGCAATGATTTGTTTGATGTAAATAAGATTATGCCTGGTGCAAATTATGGAAATTTTATTCCTTTTCTTTTTTCAATTTTAAAAGGTATACGAATGAAGCACCTGCCTCCCTCAATGGTGTTTTTATTGCATTGAAATACTCTGCTTCATCAATTTGACAACCCCATAAAGTTGAACATGCCACTCCCTGCCATATAATCCACTCATACCCCCATACAAACCAGGAAGATAAACTGTGACAAACTGCAACATCAGCATCAGAACTACGTCCGAAAATGTGTTGTATTAACCTGTCCTCACAATCATACTTAACCCTTGGAGGATTAACCATAATATTAGCCATTATACCTTGAATTCCCGTTGGCACACTATCGCTAGCTGAGCTGCCAACAAATATAGTCCATGGGCCAGGGCAGAAGTTGGTATCACCAAAGGTGGCAAAATCTATCAATGATTTTTGTAATCCTCTATG
>JASCQY010000002.1:1587935-1598447 GCA_030264315.1 Sardinella tawilis
AATCAGCATGCCAAGTTTCGTGAAAATCTGTGACGATGAGGTCTGGATCCGTCCTGATTTGACACGGAATGACCCCTATGGATCCCCCTATGGATTCTGGATCCATTTTGGATCCTGGCATCGGGGTGGAGGACACAACTATCTCCCTTCTCCACAGAACATTTTCTCCCCTGGAGAAACTTGCGAGCACAATGTGGGAAGTATGTTTTTTTGTTTGTTTGTTTTTCTCAAGTGCTTTCTACACTCAACACTCCTAAGGGACAAGCTGGGATACATGGGGTCACTGAAGGGATGTCCCAATTTGTAGGGGTTGACTTTCAAACTTGTTGCTCAGTTTCAAGGGGCAAAGGGTAAGAGGTAGAGCAAGGGGTAGGGGTAGAAATTAGAAATGGGATTGGCATTGAATAGTGCACTACTGTAGGTTGACTGCTAAACCGACTGAACGGTGTCAGATATGGTTACCTGAAGGCCCTGTAGAGCAGACTGGATACATTCTTTTTCACCGTCTGCTCAAATAATTGCAAATGTTTTTTGATGACTCATTTGTAATGAGTGTAATTCAATGTGGACCTAAGCAATTGTGGATCTCACCACAGATGAGACAGGTACAGTGTAGGGGACACACACAGGACTTTGTGACTTTCTGGTGACTGGGTGATGCTGTCAAAACTGTCATCAATGCTAAGAAATTATAGCCTGGGCTTGCCCATACTTCCTGTGACACTGCACAAAATTTCATGTTCAAGTCAGTATGGCCAAGCTGCCTATTTACTGCATTTCCTGTCCCAGAATTTCAGGCACCAATGAGAAGCGAGCTTTTACTTCAAGGTGAACAACTTTAATATTGATTCTGCCTTTGAGAAGGCAGCTAATACAGTATGTGAGATTGACCAGAATAAGCTCGTATGAGCTTTGATGGTCACAAAAGCCAGGCTAAAGAAATGACACACAGCCAATGGGGGACACTCTATACAGTAAGCAAAGGACAGTGACAGGCATCACCCAACATGTGTGAACTGAAGGAGACACCATAGGTCATTCCTTCCTACTGCAGTCAGACTGTATCATTACCACCACCCGCAGACCTCTACACATTAGGATTTGGCCCACTTACTGCACTTGAGAAGCACACCAATTGTGCAATATTAGTAATAGCCTAAATGCTACATCAACTTATCACCATTTTTATGTTAAATCTTGAGGCTAACTGTTTTGATTGTCGATACTTAAAATGACATAGTTAGTAGAACAATTTACATTAAATTATGTGGTGTATTTCCACTAAACAAACAGACCTCATAAAGACTATTATCATGACAAGACGCACAAGGAAAAACTGTCCTACCTAGCTCACCGACAAACAAAACAAAAGCATGACCTCAGAAGAAATGGGGCCCACAGATTTCAGGGTAGGCCTGAGCAACTGATTGGTCAGGCACCTGGGCGGCTACACGGGACCTGGGTTTGAGTTTTCGCCACTGGTCTAACTTACATCTTTCACTGCCCATGGTTACTGCAGTGTGCAATTGAGTGGATTCGTCTTGATGAAAAAGATATAGCCTAACCTCGTTTTGAAATAATTGCTGCCTTACTTTCTACATTGCGCAGTCGCCACATGAGGCATTCAAGCCACATGGAGTATCATACGGAGTAAGCCATGCTGGTAACTTTAATATAATTGTATTATGAATTGTGTAGTAGTCTCTAAACGCGAAAGGCTGTACTTAGATGAGGATTTTAACCATTACTTGCAGACAGTAATCCCCTTATCACCATCATGAAAAGTACAGAATTAATGTATGGCCAAGTGTTTTGTTATGCTACTGTAGCATCCATCCAAGCGCGCGCATGTTGCATGTAAATTTGCTTAGTTAATGTTAGCTTTATTGTTAGCTTTAATTGGCTTATCCAATATAAACTGGCAGTTTATCCATACATTTCAAGACGGGCTCCTACAGTTTGATATGACATTAGACCCAACTTACCATAGTAGTCATGGTGAACGATGCAGTCTTTAGCTGTTTTTTTTTTCTCTCGAGTCTAGCAGGTGGGGGAGAAGATGATGCAAGTGCTTAGGTGCCTTGGTGATGGTGAGTTTGAGACATCTCAACTACTGTAATCCAGCAACACACTTTTTTCTAACAATAATATGGTTATTTTGACCATTACTGTATGTGTTTTTGAAGTCTGAGGACAGGGCTTTTGCTTTATGAAGCCATAACATAAACCTCTGCACTCTGGCTGTTCAGTTAAAGGAACATGCCACATGAAATTAAGTCAGTCTCGGTCACCCCCAGACTTCAAACAGTGATAAAAACTTGGTTAATCTGTCCAGGCGTTGTCCTGCTTTGGGTGCAGCATTTTTTGGGTTTAGCTTAGTGCAGTTACTAAACCAAGGGAGTCACTCTTGCCAGCTAGCATGCTAGTTGACTCCTTTGGAACATAATCTGCGCTAAGATAAAGCCAAAAAATGCTGCTCCCAAAGTTTGGGGGTGACCGAGACTGACTTAATTTCATGTTTGGGTGGCATATTCTTTTAAGTGAAGGTTATGTTCACTGTTTGATCACTCAAAAAATAGCCTAGATCTTTTTGCGCTTTTCACTCATACAGCTCCTCAAGGGTTGTGTAGAGTTAAACACAATTCTGTAGAGGAAAAATTGGTAAGTAGGGTTATTGTCTGGTAGGCGTTGATGAGAGAGAGAGAGAGTGTAAGTCAGGGAGTGCATATTTGTTGTGTGCTTTTCCGACAGCAGCCATCAATTGGCAAATGTGAAGCCTGCTTCCTTGCACTTGTGGCTGAGCCACTGGTCAGGCATGCACTCAGCAGACTGTTAATCACATTCAACACTCTGGTCTGGTCTGCTCAGGAAGGGCGCTGCTGCAGCCGTGTAATGGGCCTCAAACAGCAGTGATAAATCAGGGCAAGGAGGCAATATGCAACAGCTAGGCCTGTTTTATGCAGCTGACAAAAGCTTCATTTTGCCGACCGGCTATGTCAGTATGATGGGGTGCAATACTGATTAAGGTACAGTACATAGATGTGTATTGTGTATCAGACAGGCGTCACATCTTCATGTCGCTGAATGTGTTCACTACATCATTTATCTGAAATTAGTTCTTGCATTTTGTATATTTCAACTGGATTTAAAGGTATAGTTCGGTATTTTATTTTTATTTTTAACCCATTTTCTGTATTGCCCAGGATGCAAACGAATGGTTGACACTTGCTATGGAAGATCGTTGAAGGCCAGTAGCCACTCGGTGAGTTTTAAAACGAACATTTAGGGGTGTTTTAAGGACAGGATCAGCCTGGCACATAGCGAGCAATGCTGAAGCCCGACAGAGACGATTCTAAAGCAACTAAATAGCCGCGACAGGACCAATCTTCGAGATTTTGGTGTCAACCACTCGTTTGCATCCTGGGCAATACAGAAACTGGTTTAAAGTGCAAAATACCGAATTATACCTTTAAGTATTAGCCTTAAGAGTTGGCATGATCTAATTAAGTTGAGGATTACAGAGGAAATTTACTCTGACATTTCATTTTATGAGTCTATTTTGTAATGGTAGCTTCTATAAGACACTACCTAGAACAGGCTTACTAAGATGATTATTGAGGGGAGATACTTCACACACCAGAAACACCACAACGAGGCATTGGCAACACTAACAAATGAATAACATGACACAAAATAATAGAATGATTTTTCACTTGGTGCAACATGAATTACCATACTGGTTCATTTTGATTAGGCTAATCCAATGCATCATTGACTACATAATTACCTATGCATACTCATTACAAGCCAGAAGGGAATCCACCATTTAAAAAAACTCCCGAAAAATCAATAGCTCTCTCTTGCACTTACTCAGCTATAGTACGTCACTGACATTAAAGCAGAGCCATACCTGTGTGAGGTGACATTCAGAGAGCACTCAGGAGCCCTGTGTTAAACCAGTGCTGTTAAATGGCACCCTAATCCCCTTGGAGCACCGCTACACAGATGCTCTGCCTGCATGTCCTTTTAGTCTCCCCTGAGCTCACTGCAAAGCTATTACAAGCTAGTGGCAACCAACGATTTGTAGTTATTGCGCTAACAGCAACCCGCGGATGAAATTGCAGTGGGTGATCACATGTGGTCTGTCTCTTGTTTCAATCACAGTAGTAGTAGTACTGGTGTCGGGCAGAGCCAGTTGTTGTCTATCCTTGATTGCTAAGCTTGATTTCTGAAATATGGATTTGCTCAGGTGGTTGACCCCACTTGGCAGTTGTTGGTGGAGGTTAAACACAGAGCATGATTAGAAACACAGTTGATGTTGGAATACTGCTGATATTGTCATCTATGTGAGTGAAATGTCACGGCACACCAAAGGGTGATTTTAAATATAAGCCTAGTTGTACTGTAATTGTAAAGGTTTAATCTTACTTAAGCTCATTAATGTCCTCATTGTGTATTACAGCATTTGCTGGAATTAAAAGTAGAGGGGAAGAGCAGAATGCCATCTACAGTATGGATGTGAACACACTTCTGTATGCTCTTTTGCAGGGATGATAGTTTCACTTCTTTGTATGCAACAGTTAGCAAGTGAAGCATGCTATTACAACAGCATGGAAATCATGATTTATGTAGACATAAACTGTCACACCCATATCCTTATATTTCATTTCATGTGCTTTTGCCAAACATGCAGCATGATAACCTCCAAATTCTAATTAAAGTTCATAGGAGCATTTCGCCGTTGGAATGACGACAACAAAAAGTCGTTTCTGTCACCATGCTGTTATAAACACATATCCTGTGTTGCAATGTTGTGTCCTTGCTGTCGAAACCACGGTGACCACATATATGTTTTCATAAGTGGCTAGCGAGTTAATTTTAGGACTCTGCTCTGCAGTAGTCAATTCATTCAGCTTTTCTGAAAGGTCACTCGATGTCCTTGATGATGATTGTGGCTTTGTGGTTATCAGTCCATAGCCATGATGCTCGTGAAGGAGGATTCCCTCCATAGTGGTGCATGCCTGGTGGATGCCAGCCAGCAGGCTGGCACCAAACAGGGTGAGAGTGCATGCGCTCATCTGCCAGTTCTGTGGTCTGGAGAGCCTGAGGAATCCAGCCCCCCGGCAGTGCAATGTAACATTAGACTGTCAAATGATGGGCTGCACTTGTTCCCACTGTGAAATAAAAAAGCAGGGATTTCTGGGAAGGGAAGGCACGGCCTGGCCGGGTCTGGGCTGGGGCCAGGGCCGGCCCATCAGGTGGCATCCAGTCGGCTCCCTGGTGCCATTGTGATCTAAAACTCTATTAGCAGCGAAGGGCGGGCTGGTTATTTACACGCTCTTCCCAGTATAGCTCCAAAACAAAAAACACATGTCATCGCTCCTTGGGACTTTATGGGCAGGTCCTGGGCAGGTCATTTGGAAATGTTTGGTGAGGTTACATACTGGGCATTCAGCAATTGACTAAAATGGCCGCAGAACAAGGCTGTGGAAACACTATCTATCAATATCACACGAGATTATGTAAGGCTAAGCACCTGTAAAGGTTCTGAATACACAAGTAGCTTTTAATATTGTATTCCCCTTGTAAAAGCTTTTTGCACACCTCTTTTAGCTGGCAGGTACGTTGGAAATGACCCAATCCCAGTCACAGATCAGGAACGTAGAAAAGATCCCGTACTGACCATTTCACAAGTAATTCATTAATTTACAACGTTTAATTAATTAGTTAATGTACCAGATGAAGGTTGTAAATGTTGTAAATAAGTAAGTAGCTTGCAAATGGTCAGGATTTTTTCTATGTTCCTGAATATTGTATTTCCAAAAAGTTTTATCCAGTTTGCTGTTTTTATACTTTTTTATATGTTTTATGGAATACTTTTGGTTTCTTTCATTGTCTTAAACACAGCTTTACATTCACTTGCATAATATTTAATACAGCTGTCCCATGACAATACAGCTGAACATGATATTATAAGAAAGCTGGACCGAAACTAGTTGAATTGCATTCTAACTTCAGTGGATATCTGAACAACAGGATGCTATTTTTGACACATCAAAACAGTTGTTTCTCCTCATTTTGTTGTTGTTTTTGGTCTCTTTTTTTTGGATATTCTACCCAAATAGGCAAAGTCTATGCATGCCTTCATATTTGGACAACTTTCATCAATATATTGGTCATCATGCCAATGTCAGTGGTGGCATTGACCATTTCTGCATTTACTAGGGGAAATGATAGAAATTAACGGATTTTAACAGAAGTTAAAAATGTTGCCAGTCGTTTAGATGTAAGAACTCTGAAGGACTTGCTATTTGTATTTGCATATGTACGTGTATTGGGGCCAAAATGACAGTAGTTAGAACTGCACCCTACACCTGTAGTCTTATCTAACAGATAGGGATGCATCTATTATGTACTCAGCGTCCCTCTCCTTCCATTACGCCTGCCAAGCAAGCAATGACGCTACACTTTGACAGTAACTCTGGCAAGGCATTTAGAATGATGATATGTCAAGGTATGTTGCTATGGAGTAACCCATGATTCCACAAAGCCCTGGGCTCAGTGCCAGACTTGGCTGTTATTATGATAACGTCAGGGACTGGATGTACAGTAGACTGAGCTCCTAGATAGAATGGACTGCATTTGTTTGTAAACTGATGTTGGATCACATTTAATCTGAACACCGTATGAAGAATTTACAAGATTTAGTGTCCACTCAAGGCTCATCAAAGCTGTTCTTTGTTCGAATAAGGAGACATAGAAATATCAGTTTTCAGAGGTCATGTAAATGTTTCGTGCTTATAGGATGAACAAAGCTCTATCCTAATTGCCAACCAGCGGGCGGCAAACCTTACACAGCGGCTAAATTTACACACTCATTCATTCACACCATACGTGTGGTAGGATGGAGCGCTAATATCCTGGCGGGCTGCGGTCCCATTGACTCCCTAGTGTGCTATGTGCTAATGGGTCAGTGCTAGTGATACTGCCTGCTGCGCTCGTGTGGCCCATAGTCATTTGGCCAAAATTAGAGTGTGGCATCACAGGAATCAAGGACTGTTGTGTGTAGAGAGGTCAAAGGGCAAGGGTCATGTCAAGTGTTGCCCACCAAGTCAAAGGTGGCTTGGCAATCCTCAATGTCTGACATGTTGTGAGAGAGGCAATGAAGGTCGTTCAGAGTAGAAATGCACTCGAGGTGTTCATGTTCTGTGAGGATCAGTTCCTCCAAAAGATTTGCAGTATTGATACTGTAGGTGTTAACACGTAGGATCACTCTGCAGTGTTAGATGCAGTAGGAGAAAGTGTGACTCTTATCCACCTTTCTAAAGTCTCATAGATTTGCATGGACCATGACCATTTGAAATGGCAAATGAAAATGACGTCATATTGGTTTTGTATGCCAGTAATCGTTGCCTGATGATCATGGATGGTTACTTTGGCGCTCTCTCTTCCTCTGTTGGTCTGTTTGTCTCCTCTGCACTGCATTTTTTTCCACACAAACAAACACACACACACACACACTCACTCTCTCTCACTCGCACCAGATTGCAGCTGTGATGTTCCAAATTACTACCCACTGCTGTGAAAATAAATGGTCACTTTGGTAACGGAAGATGCTGGCAGACCAGAAACAATAGTTGCAATAGGTCAAGCACAGCCAGCATGCCAAGTCGGAGCACCAAACAGCACCTCCAGTAGCCTGAACACTAAGAAAGGCCGCTGCCGTGTAGAGCTTGCATGCTGTGTGCATTTCCATTGCTTCAGCTGAACCTGGCGTTGAAACAGTGACTGTAAAGTTAAAGCCTCGGTGAGTGTCCTACCTTTAGCTGTCTTGTTATTCTGCCTAAGATGTGCTGCTTGTTAATCCCATCTGCAGATGAAGACTGTGGCTGTCAGCAGTTGTTTTAACTTGCCTGTAGATGTTCCGTGGACTAAGTTGGTTAAGCCTGTTTCTGAGAGAGCCTAATGGTGCCACAGCCTTGCTAACTCCTCACTAAAGCCACTGTGCTCAAAATGTTTCGCATAGCTTGTGGTGCAATCAGAGTGACAGGCACAATAGACATAGGCACTCGCTCTCTCATGCTTAAAATTAGTCAGGCTGTGTGCATATGTTGCCTATGTTGGGGGGCGCGTGCTTGTCTGTAGGCCTATATTACTGTACTGTAAATAAACCTACTGATTTAAACTGATTTGGGAGAAAAAAAGACATCAAACCAGTGAAAATGTAGAATGTTCTAGAACTACCTGTAAGTCATAGTGTTTTTAGCCAGACAAAGAGGAGTTTTACTAGTGAAGAACTGATAGGGAAGCATTTTTTTTTTAAATTAATCTCAATATGATTTAATGAGCTTTCATTAAATCATGTCGTAAAATGCATGGATGTGCTTTAAACAAAGGTTGTAGTTTGTTTACATTCAAATTTGATGTGTCTGTCTAAAGAAATATGAAACATAAAGAATAATGGGAAATTAAGGGTCAAACAATATAATTTGCAGCAGTTAAAGGTATACGTAGACATACACTAAAAGAGTCATGTGACCAGTTGTAGTTAGGGAGGCAGTAGTGTTGTATAAAACACCTACACTGGCTAATTTACAGTATGTGATATATCCTACATAGGCTAATGTACTGTAGTACACTACTGAAGAGGTCGGCCTTTGAACTGTATTGAACTCTTTCCTTGGAAACCTAAAAAGGGAATTTTTTTGGTAACCTGCTTTGAACTCGAGTTCAGTGGTGTGGTTGACTTTAGACATCTAGAGGTAAGAGTTTGGTACTACAAGCTTATTCTGAAAAGAAGGTTTTGTTTTGTAAATAGAAAAGACTATTAAATAGAATAGTTAGCGATATGAGAGTTAGATGCCCATTCACTGCACAGAAAGTTACAACTCAAAGCTAATTGTTATAATAGAAAGCAAATCTCAACAAATCATGCAACAGACAAAAATTTTAAATTAGGTCCTTTTGAAATATAAAACTCCATATAGAATATAAGCTTGTTCATTTTCTTTTCATAAATGTTCAATTCATTTGAATTATTTTAAGATCTTTGTCTCTTTTTCTTGTTGTGGTAATCTGTTTTAAATGGCTTTGAATCATATCCTTCTCAGTTGATTGCGAAGCTCAGTTGATTGCTGTGTGGGTGTGTTCAGTGAGGTGGAAAGCACTAAAGAACTGGATAAATTAAAGGAAAATGAAACTACCAAAGCACTGGACTATCACAAAGAAGAGAATCAAGAGTTTTTTGCTAGTGTAAAGATAATCACCTTACCCCTGTTTCAAGTCTCGTGTGTATCTCCTGTGCATGGCGTGTCTCATGGAGTGACTCTGACACAGGATTTTTTTTTTTTTTCTTTCCCGTTCTTTCCCCAAAGGAAGCAGCGTTTGTGGGCAGCAGCCTGTTTGTTTTGAGGGAGAGGTGGCGGTCACCACTCTGATGGGAACTTAAGCAGCTCCTTCCCACCAGTCATTTCCCTCCTGGCATCATTTCCTCCCCGTCCCACAGACTAGTGCGAGAGATAGCCAACACAAACACAACCCTCTGCTGCAGGTAGCGCCGGTTTAACGCACCACTGGGCACTGGGATGTGATGCTGGGAGGTCATTTCCAAAGGAGTAACCTTCATCTATATACCTCTACAAGGGCTGTTAAAGTGGAGGGAATTCTGACTGACTGACATCCATAGGAGCACAGGTGTTAGGATTGTTTAGTAGAGTGCACTGCACCTGTTTGAGAATTAATCAGCTCAGCTGAGGACACAGCATGTGTGTGGATGGCACAGTTGTTGAAGTCTGGCTTGAGAAAGTGAAACATTTGCCATGTATTGGTTACATGTGCAATCAACGCAGGTGATCTCACTCACTCATCAGACTGAGGAGTTTGGCTAATTAAATTCATCTAGTTTAATGAATAGTTGGAACAAATGTGAGGTAGGAGCTTTACTCTCTCAGACTGGGCTTCTCTACCGCTGGTGGGTGGGCAGATGGAGTGCAGAAATCATCTGGAAATATGCAACATAATCATAACAATGATGTCTTGCCATGACACTTTTTTGCCACTTGGGGGCACTGAATCATCTCTCTTGTGTCTCCTCCTCTGCCACTAGGTGTACCAGTTGAGACGTGAATCAGACTGCTGGTGCCTGGAGTGTGGGATGATTAAAACTGACCATTTGACACTCAACTTCCACATTTTTTTTCATTATCTGGTATCATCATGAATGGGTCAACGCATTTCATGTAAAATCACCATTTGGAAATGTGATGGTCATTTGCAAGGTAAGTGATGGGTGTTTTTAATTATAACATGGGCGCTCATGGGTTATTCTTGTTAAACGTGGGAATATACATTGGTATGCATGCTGCTTTCCATCATCTTTATTAGTCCTTTTAACACAGAGGAACCTGTACTTCAGTACTTTACCATTTGGGGTCTCTGTTTCCATAAAAAGCTAGCGGATGGAGCCTCAGTGTTTACAGTAGGTCTCTCTCTCACACACACACACACACACAC
>JASCQY010000002.1:1661029-1677654 GCA_030264315.1 Sardinella tawilis
CATAAACCACACACTCACTCACACACACACACACTCTCTCTCTCACTCACACACACACACACACACACACGCATACATACGCCACAGCCCTTCCCCCACCACACAGTCAAAAGACAGCCTGCTGACTTCCCCTATTTCAATCAGTGCTTTTATGGAGAGCACAAGAAGCTTTCCTGGCTGCCTGCCACTCTGCACTCTAAGGTCACCTCACTGAGTTTCCAGTTTCCTGTAAGTGTGAGTATAAAGTCACTCTAGAGCAAGAAAATGAGGGATTTATTAAAATCAGATTTGAATGCGCCACTTGCAGGTTTAACACTTTGCACCATGCATATTTTTATGGTGCAATGCACACTTTTGTGTACTCAAAATTGTTTGAGTGCTTGCCCAAAGATAATTGATCGTAAAAAAAAATGGTTTCCAAGCAGTCTGCTCAGGATTAGCAGAGATGTGCCCACGCCTATTTTGTGGTTAGCACTGTTTGAGCTATGTATTAATGTTAATGTGTGTGATTTTCATTGTACACTCCAAGTTGCCCAAAGCAGAATCACAGAGTAATACTTTTTCTGTCTACTCTGAATGTCCCTGTCCAACAAGCTTCATTTCAAGTTGGGGATCTGGTTAAAAAAATGCAGACGTTTTTTATTACCCAACAGCTCGCATTCCTATGAAAGCAAGTATCGAGAGTACAGCTTCCCTTTTCCAAAAAAAAAAAGAACAGTATGTTTGCCTTGAAGGCTGCTCCACCTAAAGCCAGTCATTTGACTCATTGTGTCTGATATTCCTGGGTGAGGTGGAGCACCCACATGTCTACCAAAATCTCCTGCCCTCACACACACACACACACACATTCACCAACAACGCCTCTCTGTGAGAGAAGAAACCACACAGTTAATAGTGATGGTGCAGAGAGATTATGTAATGCTATATGGGCCATTCCATATCAGCTCAAGCAGGTTTGACTCCATGGCCTCAGGGTTCAGCTCAATTTTATGCCCACGGTGTCTACAACTCTTTAAACATTGGGCCTAGATATGTCATTTTGTTTTGAGATAATCTTTTCAGTCTAAATAAGGCAAAAGCATTCTGTCCGTCTTTCAGTGAAACGAACTCTTCTGTTCAGCCTTTGCAGTTACAACCCATGCAGACCATAAATAAGGAGAATACGGAAGCCAGTTTGCGAAAGTTATATGAAAAGGAACAGAATTGGAGAGCTGAGGAAAAAAGAGTGGAGCAAAAATCAATTGATTCTCTGTGTGGCAGCATCTTGGATGTACTGTAGACCGACTCAACCAGGTGATCGGTTTTTACCCAGAAGACATGACATGTAAAAATCAATGGTATATTGCAAGTGAAAGGATTTTCTAAAAAAACATTTACTGTTATTAAATCACATTTATATAGCCTACGCCAGTGTTAATCTAATAAGGCTGACATGTCTAGCCAAGGATCCTTTTAAAGAAAAATGTCACATCTGACTTACCTTCACCTTTGACCTTTCTGTGACTTGTCTAGTGCTTAGTACATTTTTTTTCTGCACAAAGCAAAGCAATTCAACATGAATGGACCCAGTGTCAATGTATGGAGAAAGTGAGGATGTATCGCCCAAATTAATTTCAATGGGAAATGCTAGGCAAGTGTATTAGCCAAAATTGATAGAATTTTTTGGTTTTCAAAATGGAGTTTCATGTACCATGTTTCATGTTCCATTTTATCAAGCCAATTAGGTCCCATATTACTGATGGAGTCCATCCATGACATAGCACAAAGCTATGTCATGGATGACCATTGGACATTCTTGCAGGGGGAAAAAACTTGTACATGCAGGGGTGCTCGTGTACAAAAACAAACCTCTGCATGGGCTGACAGGGAAGAGTCCACCAATCAGCATGGTGAAAATGGTCCTGGACGTGATGCAAAATGATGACATTTCTAGAAAATGGCGATGAGGAAGTGCCTTCATAACTGGCTGAAGATAGCCAACCAAATCCTACCATTCTGTGTCGAAGCGTGTTCCTTGGTGTCGTATGTGCATTAGCCTTAAAGGCGCTGGGAGTGATGCTGGTGGGAATCATCTTTGTTTATGTCAATGTTTATATTTCACTTGACCAACAAAGCCCACATTATATTTGACCTGAGGACCAAACCAAACATGCCACAGAGGTGGCTCACCTCTGCCTTCAGTTTTTCTGGAGAAACTCTGTGTTATTGTTTTGGGGAGCAGGCTGTCATTTGTTTTTATTGTTTGTTTTGTTTTGTTTTTTTACTGTCACCCAGGAGAATGAAGAGCTAGCAGATAATGAGGGAACATTATTTGTATATTACAAAAAGTGTTGTTTTTCAAATATTGCACGTCATTACTGACTACACCTCCAAGGCTAAAAGTGTTGGGTGTGGGGGGTTAAGGTCGACAGGGCTACCAGAAAGAGTTGACTGTATTGATTACACTCAAGTGCAATTTTATGCTTCTGCTGTGAATTGTAAGCAGTCATGAGAAGTTTCTTTACATATAAAACATAAATGGGCTATTCAGACCTTTGTGTTTTTGCAACACTAACAAAGTTGTTGAACTATTCAATGTCTCAAACTGTCATGTTCACAAAATGAAAGCATAAAAAAAGCAACATGAATTCGGTAGACTTGTCTGTGTAATTAAGTCATATAGTAGACTAACGCCTTTTCAACCAACTGGTGAAATGTTTTATGTGAATGGCAAATGCATAGTCAATGCAGAACCATGAATCACGCTTAAAGCAGAAGAAAAGTGCCTTTTTTTAGGAGAGAGTAGCCTTGGCTGCAAAGATGAAATCGCCAAGATACCTAATCACTGATCTCCATGCATTTTTCAGGGCTCACAAACTCATACAGAAAATGGACAGTATGAGTTGATCTCGAGAGAGGGGGCGGGGGAATAAAGAGAGAAAGCAAAGTCCTTATTACTACGCATGCTGATCGAGGATGTGACGGGAACCGAGACCATTTCAAATCAAGCAAAGGCCATTTTGAATGCCTTCAAGTGGCTGTGTTCAACTGTCGAATGTCTGATGTTACGTCCGCCTTTTGTGAGCTTTTTCCTCTCGACAGTTTGGTCCAGCCCTTAGCATTTTTTTTTCTTTTCTCGATGGCTGTCTCTCTGCCCAGCACTCCCCAAAACTATGAGAAGAATTTGGGTCAGTTAGGAGTCTGCTGTGTCTTTAAGATGGAAGTTCCCCCGCCTCCTCTCAAGCGGTGGTTTTAAAATATAGATGATGTATTACCTCTGCGCTCTCCCTGGGGCGGCCCAGACTGCTGGTGCGGGGGCGGGGAGGTGGGGGGAGGGGAGGGGAGGGGTGCATATCCTTCCTCCCTCAGCCCATCCCCCACATGCACACTCTCTCTCTCTCTCTCTCTCTCTCTCTCTCTTCCTCTCTCTCGCTGAGGCAGACTTAACAGCATTCTCGCAGCAAAATCACTCACACTGAACACATCTCACATCCGTTTCTGTGCAGAACAGAAAGGGGGGGGGGGGGGGGGTGAAGCGGATGAAAACATGGTGCAACTGTTAAACATTCAACAAACTGAAGTGTAAGAGAACTGGAAGCAGGAAGATGGGGGATGGGCAGGAAAGGACAGCCTGGTAGTGGAGGCTAGGGTTACAGGGGTGAGGGGAGGTGTTAGAAGAGAGAGGTGGGTGAATAGTTTATTGCCTGCAACATATCAGGATAAATTTACTGCTATTTTGGCACAGACTCAAGGCTTGACGCAGAAAACCCATCTGCTTACTACGCTGCTTTGATCAGTCTCCACCTCAAGGCATACTACTTTTCTACCTTTGGTGTCAAGGCCATTGGCATAATGTTGCCCGGCTCCCTCTCATCTTTCTGATGCCAAGCATTTCCTGCAGATATCTGCTGTTTATCCTTCATGCCACTGAAATAACTCGAGACGCAAGTGAGATAGCATCTCTGTTTCCCCCACCTCAGTTCTCTGAGCTTCTTATCTGTAGGCTTTAGGTTTCTCAATGATCAGTGGTGTCCAACGACTTCCTGATTTTTGCATCTAAAGATAGACAATAGAAGCATTTAAAAGAATACCGTTTGCTTTTGTATTATCCCTGATCACAATTGACATATTCAACATAGTGCCAGTTGCAATACTGCATTATCAGCGTATAGCAATTTCAAGTATTGGTTTGCCCAGTTTACGTTGTGTTATTATCAGTTTAGAGAATCTCAGAGAATGGTCTTCTACCATTTTCACATGAAACGGGACTACCTTCAGTGTATTTTCAACAGGCAAGACACACTAGGGGCCGGAGTCTTTCTCCCTGTATCTTTTGTCTAGACGAGGAAGGCATGTCCATGTTGGGCCTTTTCCAGGCAGTAAAGCACTGGGAAGAGCTTGGACCCAGCACTCTTGCAAAAGGAAGGGGGTGGGGGGTTGGGAGGGGGGTATATGGACATGGGCCCTAGGGTCTTTTATGAGAGATTTATTTAAAAGAATTCTTAACATAATACTTTTTGGGAAGTCCATGGAAACATTGGATTGATTAAACCTTTATTTGAATTTTTGACCAATATTGTGTGGTGTACTTTACACACCTATTTGTCTCATTGGACATGAATCATAAAGGTGTCACAAAGATAAGTAAGACCACATGGACCCTTTTTGAATATTCCCAGTCTCATACAGAATCAAATTTGTTTATGGTGGAATTTGAGTCATTTGGGCTGAATCCGTTCGTTACACACTTTGCTATGCTTGTTTGTTGGATACACGCCAGTATACTGCAGGCTACTGTAATTTTTCCCCCATCAGTGTGATTATTTTCATTGGAATTGGGTGCTTTACTGACAGGCTGCTCGTACATATACATGTTTAGGTTGCTGTGCCTGAAAAGGATTGTGGTGAGCAAAATTGAAAGTCTTTTTTATGAAGTGTTTCTTATCCCTTCATTTGGGAGATGCTTTTGGCCAACACATCCTTTCATTTTTTCACATGACGTCACTGCCAGAATTCGACTTGGTCTGACACCTCCGGTGCTTGGCACATTGAAAAATGAACGAGGTGGAGAGTGACAAAATGTTGACGGGAAGCATTAAGACGAAAAATGACCTAAAAGATGATAAAAGCACACAGTAGAGCTATGAGCACAACCTTGACATTTATGGGAACAAAAAGCTGCTTAAATATCACCACTCCCATAGAGGTAGTCAAACAGAAGTATGTATGTGAGAGAGTGTTGGTGTGGAACGGCCTGCATCCTGATGTGCCTTGTTCAGCTGCAGTGCTGTTGCACACTGGCAGCACGTGAGCCATACATATGGCATGAGGGTGCTGCAGGGAGGCCATGACTCTCATGAGTCGCATACCCAGCATGCACAGTCAGGACCCCACTGGCAAGCTCAGCATCTCCCCTCATCTCAGGGTCTGGAGCAGACAGCACAAAGCGCAAAAAGCACAGGCCTCGTCACTGGTGGTCGGAGAGAAATGCCCTGTCTTCCCAGTTGTACTTCAACCTCCTTTTGAACTTGACTGGGTCTACGATGGGGAGGAATGTTTACCTCAGCATCTAAGCCCTCCCCTCCCCTCCCCTCCCCTCCCCTCCCTAGAGGGCTCACAGAGATGCTCGGGCAGATAGCTCAGATCATGTAAGGACTGAATACAGCATACTGTAGGAGATGCATGCGGAAGCATCTGCTTGAGATGGGGCTCCAAAAATAAAACACCATAAATGAATGCAGTTAGTCATAGAATCCTTGCTAAGAAGGAATATTAGGTAGCACGTTATGTTACACAATCCTGTGATGGTAACTATGAATAGAATAGCACATTAATTTTCAATGTATAACAGCCCTCTGACACACTGCAGCTAAATAACACTTACACTATTCTGCTCAAATGCAAAGCACATTTTTATTGATTGATTTAGCAGAAAGGTTTATCCATACCATAATTCCATGCTGTGAAGGCGTGGGTATATGTTGTTTTTTTTTTCTTTTTCTTTCTTTTTTCAGTTTTAGGTGTTTTCCATTGGCTGCCATTATATACTATGGTGAGCTTGCAAATTCATATTCATAGGTGTCTTTCCACAGCTAGGCTGCTGTGGTGCTGTCTACAAATATTATGCACAGGGACTGTGGAAATGTGTGAATTGAATTGGTCCGAACTGTCTTTAGTTATTTAATGGGTGTGCTGGCTCAGTGGTAAGAGAAGTGTAAGGACTGAGCAATTAGGTTGTTTTTGTCCTTTGTTCTAAACTAGTCTGCATTAATCACTGTGTAGTAGTACCACACACCCAGTCCAGCATTGCAACTTATGTCTTTCGGAGCAACAGTCAGTGTCCTTGCAGTGCTCGGTACAACAGAGTGGGCAATAATTATTGCAGAATAATTTCTATGTTATTTCTATAATATTTATACCTCTTTTACCTCATTTACTCATCTTTAGACAAAACCGATAGATGCTCATTCAGATGGTCAGTCTCATTCACTTGACTTGCTATGACAGTGTTAGTGTCAGAGTAGGAACACCTCTAATCAACGTAAAATGGAAATTTTTCATCTTCTGTTGGTGGGACTTTTTTTGAAACCTAATGTGATTTTTCAGCTGCAGCTGCGATGTTTTCACTTCAAACACCTTGGAGGCTTTGCCCCCTGGCAACCTGCCATATGTGGAGTGAAAGTGAACAGTGAATCCTTTGATGATGATGTAGTGTACTGCATGTGAAATAGGGCTCACAACCCCCCACTACCTGACCTCGCCCCTTTTCTCTCTCTCTCTCTCTCTCTCTCTCTCTCTCTCTCTCTCTCTCTCTCTCTCTCTCTCTCTCTCT
This sequence comes from Sardinella tawilis, assembly GCA_030264315.1. Lineage (NCBI taxonomy): Eukaryota > Metazoa > Chordata > Actinopteri > Clupeiformes > Clupeidae > Sardinella > Sardinella tawilis. Next base: position 1,667,841 of record JASCQY010000002.1, read on the forward strand.
CTCCGTCTCACACACACACATTCTGTATGAAAAGAGACGAGGAGTCGGTCAGCCACCTCGTCCTTAAAAAAAAAAAAATGAATGAAATGGCAAGTCAAACAGATTTGTTCATTAGGATCTTGAGAGAAAGCCAGATGAAGGCGTAGATCACTGAGAGGGAAGATCAAAGCCAAGTGTGGCTGCTTCAGCGGCTCAGAACGCCCCGACTGGATTTATCTTTAAGATGCCACAGCACAGCAGGCTGGATATTTTTAGAAGGAGGAAACCTTCAGCACCCACACCTAATTACCCTTATTGGAAGCCATGCTTGAAGGTGGGGTGAGAGGGGAAAACTCGTGCACACTTTTGAAATGGCACTGATTTTTCAGCTCTTTTCTCAGATGTAGTGGCAGAGTGTTCAAACAATCTGGTTAGGTGTAATCTGTTCACGTCTGTGTGATCTGCCCCCAGACTGTGGCTGCGACCATCAATGGCCGTCCTTTTTTAATGGCTGATTTCATTGGAAAAACTATTTATTTTTTTGTCATTGAAATAGCAGCAAGTCATTATTTTAGAGTTAAATCTTATTTGTCAAATTTGTCACAGAGTGGACATTGCCATGTGCTTACACCCCAAATACATTTCATTCAAGAGTGTAGACACTGTCTCCTTACATTGTAGTCTTTTTCTTTTCTCTCTTGTTTGCGCTTTTGCTCTTGCCCCGATCCTCCCATGTACTGAGCCTTTCAACATTGGAGTGAAATCCCTCATGCCAGTTGCTCCCAATCTCATCACATTTCTATGCCATGAATCTAAGCCTCTCTGCTTTCATCAGACGCCTCTCCCCCCTTTCTTGTGGCTTTATTTATATATTTAGAGAGAAAATAATATTCACCATACACCCACACTGTCAGATTTGAGCTATTGCAAGTTATGCATCATCTATTTTTGAAGCTCGAGATGGCTGTGCTGTCTGTTTTTAACCGTACACAACCAAAAGGAGGAATCTTATACAAATGTTCTTTTCAAAATCAACCAGATGGTCAGGTGTCTAACATTTTAATCATCAGTGTGTGTTTGGACAGTTGGGGACCTTATTCTAATGTCCACAAGGGAAAAGGTCTGTTCGATTTACTTGTGAATTTCTTCCATCTTTCACTGTCGTTGCTGATGAACACCAGTGTAGCAGTGTAAGTGTGCAACTTGTGCAGGTGTTGAGAGTCTGAGAAAGAAATGACTTTCAGACTAGCCTGGAGTTTAATGTCTTCAGCTGATCCCTTTTGACTTGACCTTCTCTCTGCCATGATACATTTTTTCCATGCCCATGTCCTACATTTGATTTTGGCAACACTCGCATCAAAGAAAACAAGGGAACACAACATCCAGTGCCACATTTTAAAAATCAAACAACTCCAGCAAAAACACATTGTAGTATACAGAAATGTCCTTGTTTGGTTTGTTAGGCTGAGCCTTTGCATTGTGCAGTTGTGTGTCCTGATAGCAACACATTGGTCAGTGAAGCCATCACACCTCTGTAGCTGAAAACTTGCTGAATGCGGTTCCAGATGTTTCACAAAGCGGAAAAACAGCATGAGTCAGACACCCTTCTACAGCTGCAAACAATATTTAATCTCTGTTGCATCATTTATCCATGTACAAGCATCACCAGAGGGGATTTTTGACTAAATCTGTCATTAAAAGGGCACTGTATGTCACTGTAGCACTATATATGAGTGAAGGCTGAACCATTTGTATTTTTTTTCTTAAATGACCACACTACTGAGCCTGCTTCTCATCATTGGATAACAAAATCAATTTCAATCTCCATGTCGGCAGATGACTTTTCACAGATATAACAATCAGCTCATGTTTACTGTTTAATGCTCATATGATTACTTAAGCTGGCGTGACCTGCCACAGGACATAGGCACTAGACATATTCTCATTTCTCTCAAGTGTCCTTTTATCTTTGCCAGAGTGTCCGGCTTTGGGAGTTACTGGAGCAGTCTGCGATTGTTAAACATGTCAAGGAGGATTAAGAGACGACTGGCAGAAGAAATTAGAGAAGTCCTTGGCTTGTTCTGGAAGAAATAATGTCTCATCATTGGCCTTAATGATCTCATATCTTCCTGGAAGGCAGCAATATTGCGGGGGAAAAAGCTCTTGGAACCCTAGCAGATTTCACTTAAAATTCCCTGCCTGCTAAACAGAGACAAGCATGTCCCAATGAGAACCGACAAGCAGGGAGCCTTCCCAAGGGGCCTTATGCAAAGAAACATGCCGCAACTTTGCTGTGATGGAAGTCACATCACCTGCTGTGTTTTGCAGACATGAGGCACCCTGCACAGCTGCTGCTCTGCCATTTAGCTCACTGAAGCTCGCTCACCGCACTCGCTCACAGTGGGTGTATTGATCCGAGTGTCGGAGACGTGAATGTGGCAGGGGAGGGATTGCTGGTAAATATGCATGAGTCATTAGGCGAGAGGCTGTGGGTCAGGTGAACTGCGTCGCATCCTGTTCGCCAAGTGGCCCTTGGCCTGTGGCCACTGTCAGAGCTGGGACGTGTGCGTCAGTGTCCTCATGGTCTGAATGAGGCTGTGATCCGTGAGCATGAACCAGCCCACACCTCCCCTTACGCCCCAGTCCGCCCGCCTGTCTGACCACCAGCCTGTGAGCGGTGAGCAAGTAGACGTAAACAACTGCTATCAGGGTACAGCGGATTTTTTGTTGTTGTTGGCTGCCATTTTAAAATGTTTCTTTAGTTTTTTTTTTTCATATACAGTCTATGTAACATCTATACAGAAGAATTGGCATGATTAGTTTGAACAGTTAGGTGTAACTTATGAGTCCTTGTTTTATACACTGTAGCTGCATGCGCTATGGAGGCAAGCCATTGAGCGTTAACACAGTTAAACATAACTTGCTTTTATATATCAGTTTGCTGCCTGTGTCTGCCTGTGCATAAGTTATGAGTTGAACTTTTATCAGGCGTGGTTGATAATATGTGAAGAACAAGGTGTTTGCCACTCTCTGCAGCTCTCAGCTGTTCGTGGCAGGTCTTAAGTTCAAGTTCAAGTTTATTTACATAGCACATTATTATACAAAGCTGTCACTCAGTGTGCTCCACATGAAACACTACAAGGACAACAAAATGATAACAATAATAGTAAAACAATTAACAAATGAAAATGATAAATAATATAAAACAATAAAAAAATAAAGGCCATGAATAATAAATAAGTATGTAAAGTATGCATGTATAGAAATGTATATGAAGAGAATAATAATAATTTAAAAAATACAATCTACATAAACAAGGTGGCTCATACTGGGCAACTTTGTTTCAGTGAGCAAAGTCAAATTATTCAAAAGCAACAGAAAATAACGCTGTGCTTTGAGCTTCTTTTTAGAAGAAGCTGTTGTGGGGGCAGACCTCATGTCTATAGGGTACTGATTCCAAAGCTTTGTCTTCAAGCAACATTATGGAGATTAGCTTTTGCTGTAACAGTAGTGGACTAGCCACCCGCTTGTTGATAATATGGCTTGTTGATGAGCTTCAGCCCTCTATCTTGTACAGCGTTCAAGAGCATCTTGTCTGTGGAGCGTCTAGAAAGTTAATGTTACCATTGACTAGCATCTAACATCACAAAAACACAAGGTGAATTGAGAGTTATGGAGATGGGCTACACTGGAGAAAATGGAGAAACGGCAAAAAATCCACCCAGACAACTCCATTTTGTTGGCTACTGAAGTTGTCCATGTTTTTAAGAAATAATGTCTGTAGTAAGCTATCTGAACCTCAGAAAACCAGCATATGAGCAGAAACATTAACAGGCATCTGTTACGCTTCAGCGACGCTCTTCTGGCCAAACTTGTCCAAAGTAGCAATGCATAACAGCAATGGATGATCAGGCTTGGGATTGGTCAGTTGCACAGTTTATATCCTCCAAATTGAATATGGTACCAATATTGAAGGAGAACGCCGGCTTCTAGCGTAAAAGCTACGTAAACTGCCTGCCCCCGTTGCTACGCTATTTTGCTGCCTCGCTTAAACCGTTCAGGTAGCATCATTTCGGCTCATTTTTTGTCAGCTCGATGTACTCGACCACTGCTTCCACTGGAATGTAGGTTGGGACGCCCCGGCATTCTCTGACAAAAAGGATTCTTGAAACAGTGGCAAAAAGTTACATTGTTGCCTTAAAACGTGCATTTTGCAAAGTATTTTGTTCCCGTAACTGAAAATTGATGATTACACATACATGTATGTGGAACCACTTCATGACTGGTCACCTGGGTTTCAAGCAGCTTGTTTTCTTAATATATATTTTATGTCAGAATAACCATATGACTTCACTGACCTTTACTTCAGTGTTGGTAATGGAATAAAACTTATAGCCATAGTCAGTAACATGCTGGACAAACCACATTCACACAAAGAAAATGGATGCATGTGTTTCATCATAGACTAGGCAAGATGCTATACAGTATAATCATGCAACATGTCCAGTCAAAAGTGTGTTGAAATGTTGTTGCAGCACCGGGTTTTGTTCAAACTAGGTTGATTTTTGTCTTGTTTGTGTAGAGCAGCTGGATAAAGTCTGGATGACATTTCAAACAACTAAAGAGAAACAGATGTGAGGTGTCTCTTTGTACGTAATGCAATAATTGAAAACAATGGTTACCCAATTGTGCATTTCTTGGAAGGCTTGTGCGTATGTGTGTGTGTGTGTGTTTGTGTGTGTGTGTGTGTGTGTTTGTACATTTGTGCATGTGTGTATGTTGAGGGAGAAAGCTTATGTGTGATTGTCTCTCCGCGTGTGTGTGTGTGTGTGTTAAACGTGAAGGCTGTAAGGACTCAGTGACTGAAAACACATTGGTTTTCCCAGCCATACTCTAGAAGCACTCAGTCGCATTGCTTGCCCTTCCCCCACCACTGAAAGAGCCTCTTCTGGTTCAGAGGGCCTTTTGGCTCCCAAAATTACATCCTGGGTATCTGCATCATCGCTGCCCAAAGTGTCCAGGTTCATGAATCTGACTAGACTGTCAATAAAACAGGATCTTCATCAAGCAATTAAGACATCAGGTCATGAAAACAAGGTTTTGAAACATACTGTAAGTATGAGGGTAAAATCTTCAAATGAATATGCGTTCGCATGGCTTGTCATTAAGAAGGAAGTACAACTGAAATTGAGCTGTTTCATGCATCTTGCTTCCAATCAGCCATCACTGAAAGAAACAGATCTTGTCCAAAAAGATGTAATGAATGCATGAAGAGCGATTTAACTGTTAAGTTAAAAGCTTCAGTCAATCATCTTTAAAACTAAACCTTGGAGACCAGGGGATTTGGTTGGGTTCTTAGCATGTTAATTAGTTTTCAAGATTAGTGTTATTTGAATTCCAAGCCAAGGATATAGTCTTCTGGTTTCTGAAGCAATATGATTTAAATTAAGTGTATATCATTTTTGAATAACAGAGAAATTATTGTTAGCTGTAAGCGTGTTACTTTTTCCTTTTTCCAAAAGAGATTTATTCTGTGACTGAACAATAGTTTTTAGTTAATCTAATGTTCATCTTTTGAATCACCTCACAGTCTAGGGATCACATTCAGGTTTTTAATTGGTTTTCACTTTCACAAATGACTTTGAGCATATGTCTTGACGCATGCAACTGTTGCTCTGAGATGTGGGATTGGTCATTACTAGGTTCTTGTCACAGAAACAGGGTCTTGCATGTTAGTTGAGATTTGTGGAGCCAAGGGACTCTAATCCTTTGGTGATGCTACCTTTGATGATTTGTCTTTGTTTTTTGGATTACAATTCAAGTTGTTCTCCCAGTGAAACTGTGCTGAATTGTTTGTGTTGAAAGCAGGATTACAGTAATCTTCTGAAACAAAGAGAGTGGTAAGAGCTGAATTCTATATCAGACTGGTGCATGAATAACGTATTATTTCGGTTAAGGGGGACTGGCTTTCGAGTTTTTGGTCCATTTTTTTTTTGGAGTGCATATACCCAGGTTTGAATATAAATATTCACGAATATAGTTCAACTTTAAATCTGTCACAGTGAGCCTTTGACTACAATTGTTTTAGATGTGACAAGGTAATTGATTAAGTGTTTGGCTGTCAGACAGCCAGATAACAACCCCTGACTTTGGAATTGTTCCCCTTTTTCTTTTCCACATTGGAGCTTGCCAAGGCCAAACTGCTCTGCATCATCCATCAAGATGTCTCATAGTAATGTTCCCTGTGTGATTGCACACTTTAAGGGAGAGTACCATAGAAGACGGTACTTTTGGCAAAAAAAGGAGACTATCCTTTGACCTTTTTATTCAGTGATAACTTTGACTGCAGTGTGCATAACTGCCAAATTCTAATCTGAGTTCTTTATGTGCCATTCATATGCATATTTGGTGCGGAGTACTCTGTAGCAATCTGTGCCATACAAACAGGGGAAAAGCCTGTTATACTTTAAACTGCTTTGCCGAGATTCTTTTCAGTCTGTCATTGTCCAAGATTGGGGGGGGATTTTTCTTTAACCTTGGGTCGAACCACAGGGAGCTTGGCACATCTCTATCAGTTATACCCACGCTTTGACCTGACAGAAATATCTGCAAGGAAAAAAGTAGAAAGCTAGAAAAGGGCTTTGCCTGTCCAGTTCACAAAGGCAGATGTTTTTCTCTCTTTTTTTTTCCTTGTAAGGGACTGCATAAGAAAATTTTAGGCTGTCAAATCATTAAATTCATTGGATTTCTCTGCTTTTCAACAAAGTGTATATCATTAAATAGAGCCCATGGAAATACTTGTTAATGCTTGAAGCTTGATTTTGGAAGCATCTGTCATGAAATGAATAAATCTCTACTGATATGCCCTTCACATACCCTGTGTAGTGTTCTAAAATCTCTGGTTGTAGTTAGCACAAACTCCTCCTCTGAAATGGTTAGATTCTCTCTCTCTCTCTCTCTCTCTCTCTCTGTCTCCAGCAGATATGAATTCAGAGATTGCAGATGTGCTTTGGCCAGAAATACTATTCAGGGAGTGAGGTGTTCTACTGTACATGGCTTCACATAGTGCTGGGGTGTAATTAAGTGGAAATGCAGTGACCCTGAGGTGGAAATGGAGGGCTAAAACCATACGCAGACCCAATCTTCCCTCTCCCCAGGCTTCTCTAGTCAGCAGGAAGGGATCTCGCTGTCCTGACTCCTTCTCTCTCTCTCTCTCCATCTCTCTCTCTCTCTTTCTCTCTCTCTCGCTCTTAGTGTTTTCACTAAAGCAAAAGGCTATCTGTAATGTCATATAGTCTTAATTTTTTCCTGCTAAAGATGTATCCTGTGGAAGTATTTATCAAAAAAGAGAGAGAAAGAGCACAGATGTATTTTTGAGGTGATAAAAGGAATGTAATTGATAAGGGCGAGAAGGACAAGGAGAGGATGACCTTCAGGAGATTTTGGGCACTGAAAATGGAAGCATTCTCCACTCTAAATCATTAGGTGCTTAGCGAGGATGCACTCTACAAACAATGGCCTCTGCACATACTGTCTCTGAGTACAAAGAACTAAAAGAAAGAAAATGTATAGGGAATTATCCAAGGCAAGTCATGTCGCTGATGTTATTTTATAACGTACTGTAACAATAGCATACCACCACCTCTGGTTATGTTTTTGCTGGTGTCTTGTTTGTTTGTTTGTTTGTTTGTATGTATGTATGTATGTCTGTGTGTTAGTAAGATGACTCAAAGTACTACACAGATTTGAAATTTCGGGACAAGGTAGGTATTACGACAGGGAACATATTAAATTTAGGTGGTGATCCAAAACACTGTGTAGAATTTGAAGGTCTGCGTTCTCCGAGTGCTTTTGCAGTTGAAAATATTGCAGTAAATTGCCCTTTCTTGTCTTGGAAATATTGTTACTTTTTACTTGTGGAAGTAATTCTACCACAGTGTGTGTAATTATGTGAAAAATGAAACAATTGCTAGGAGGCTCTTTGGATGATTTTGCATTAGATCTGAACTCTGTGTGCAGTGATGAAGTTATGAAATAACTTAAGGGTTACAGAGTTTTGACTAATCACTTTATTTCACCATAAATTACTGTGGGATATGTATTTACCCCAAATCCTCAAGCAAATCCATAAATATAATATATGCAATTCATCTTTTAAATTCAGCACTTGTGAATTCGGCAAACACATTTTTGTTTTTCCTCTTACTGAACCAGAAGATCATTAGGTCCTCTAGTGTGTTAGATGTTCTCCCTGGAGACTAACTATCTGGTTCCATTGTTTCCCAGAGCTACGGTCACCTGTATCTACCCAGACAATGTCTCTCATATATGGGTTTAATGAAAGCCATTAAACCTAAGTCTCCTCTAGGATCAAGAACCTATATATCTATGTAATGTCTCCCCAGTATTTGTGGCAAGACAGGTTTTCTACATGGAAGACAGTGGAACACAGTGTGTTAACTGAAAACACTCCTGAACACTTTTGTTATTGTGATTTTATTATGAAATCCACATTGCAACCTTTGTGCTTGGAGTGGACAGCATGTCAAACATGCTCTGCATTTGGTTTGCACACGTGGCATTCTTGACATGAAAGGGACGGTGTGAATTCTGTCACAAGCACAACAGAGGCTGCCACAGCGCCACAAATACATACGCACACACACACACAAAACACTCACAACTGAGTCTCTGTTGCTATGTTTTTCCTTCTCGTTGTCATCCCCGTGTACAGAGGTCTCTTTAGGAAACCCCATGCCACTTTTACGTCCCTGCCGTTTGAAAACAGACTTGGGTGTTTGTTGGTTGGTACAGTGTGATTTACCGCCACCCCATACGCGCCCTCCCCCTTTCCTCGACGGGTCTTCCCAATAACAGCCGTTGTTTTGTGAGCACCAGGGCGGTCGAGCCGTGAGGCTGCTGACAGAGCTTCATAAGACTCCACTTGGGTAAAATGGGAGCTGTCACCCCAGTCCCACGTGCCACTATGGCTTGGTTTGAAACAGCCATGTCAAACACGAAACCAGAGGCATATTTTTATCCAGCTGTATATTTTTTTTTTACCTGGGTTCCCAGGGTGGGGGGCAGGGAGGAAACCAGTATCCATTATTCATGCAGTGGTTGTGAGGGGGAAGCGGGGCCGCAAGCAACTTGGCCTGCCTCTCAGGCCAGACTGTGTTTTACATGAAATGTTTACTAATGTCAGACACACAACCTCAGTCAAATCACGAGATGCTCGACTTTGGTTACAAAGCCATTCAAAAGAGCAATAATGGACACAAGGCCTCGGTGGTGCTCCCCTGCTCGTATTTTAGCCTAAATACTCTGAATATTTCATGTTGTGATTCACGCCTGGATGGTTTGCGTTTTCCTTTTTGTGTTTCTGGCTACCATAGCCAGAGCCTGGCAGCAGCGATAGTTCTTTGGAAGAGCAGGACGCTGACATGTGAGAGCCTGTCAGTTCCCATTCGATGCCCTCATCTAGCAGCTCAGTGGGAGACGATTCTGTCGTAACACTTTCATCTCGGGCGCTGTTTGAAGATGAGGCGCGCCCCGCATACATCTAGCCAGGGCACAGCCACAGCAGGGGCAAGTTGTTGCTGGCACATTATTTCGAGAAGCACATGGGGGCAGAGACAAAAGCAGGGAGTGTCAGTGACCTGCATACTGTACACTCTGGGACGGCTCGGCTTGAATTTTATAGGGAGCGTTAGCTTGTGGGTGGGTTTAAATGACAGGAAAGTAGAACTGATATACAGTATACAGTGCCCTCCATAATTATTGGCACCCCTGGTTGAGATGTGTTAAAAGCCTTAAAATAAATTCAGTGTTTATT
>JASCQY010000002.1:1716827-1735425 GCA_030264315.1 Sardinella tawilis
TTAAACAGCATTTGTATAGAAATGATTCCGTCCCAAGCCTTTTGATCGTTATAAGCGGTTGATCACTATATCCGTGATCACTATAACCGGTTTCCACTGTATTTAGAGTCAAACCATATGTTTTAGCATAGGGGCACTTCCCAGAAACATGCATAGATTTTGGGGTTTGAAATCATCTAGGATAACACTCCTGTTTTTCTACTTGAATAGTTTAGAATAGAAAATTCTATGTTGTATAATATGAGGGTAACTCTAACATGCACACTTAAGTTGGCGTGCTCATGGCCAAGCGTCACTAGACAAACACTTAAAATAGAAATTAAGTTTGTTGACGGTGCACAATCAATGCTACTTGTAGACAAAAGGCTCCCAGCATGTGTTTTTTTTTTTCAAGATGGTATGAATGACATGAGAAACAATGTTATCAAACCATTCTATACCAAAATTCTGATGAACCGTCCATTCACCTACCGCTTTTCTAATACCCTGTCCTAACCTCAAGCGGCATTAGTGATTGTTAGCGACAAAATCAATTGCACTTTATTTTCAATTAGAATGTTTCAGCTGGAGGAAAAGCGTTTTTGAACATTTTGACAAAATTTGATGCTCAGCCCTATTCCATCTTTTTCTTTCCTTTGCATTGTTCAGCTGGTTTGAATCTAAATTGGAAAGAGTCGAAGGACCTTTAAGGAATTGGGTGTGGACAGAGAGAGCAGACTATCCGTCTAATGCATGCTTGCAGTTAAGACATGGTGTAAAATACTAAGGTACTGTTGTTGGTACTTTGGATATATTTGTGCACCTGGGTCATGCAATACTTCTGTTCTGCTTTGTTGGACAGTCATGAAAAGCAAGAATTGGGAAGATGAAAATATCACAGAAGAGAGTGGTTAGGCTAACCTTTTCATGAGGCTTTGCTGTGTAAAGTGATTTTTTAAGTGGCCGATGTCAGAGAGTTGTCCAGGAAATGTAAAACAGGCTATTGTTGTTGCAGTGTTAAGGCAAATGAGGGTTCAGTCTCAATGTTTTCACAACACAACACAGGTTTATTTGTTATAAATCTAGATCAAGTCATGTGTGTGGTGTAAGGGCATAGGGAAAGTGTGGGCCTGTGTGAATTTCCGTTGTGTGAAAGGTGGTCTTCTCTCATCCTCATGTCGGCTTCAACACCAATTACTCCATCTGTTGTGCTGTCCCACCAGTCTGACAACAAAGAACATATCATAATGAACAAAGGCTAGTCCTGACTCAAAATGGAGGCCACTGAGTGTTTGTGTCCGTGCTGAATTATCTAAAATAGTCAAATATGGAAAATTACTTCAGAAATAGGCTATTACTTATTTGTGACATAGATTGCATGCTTCTACGCATCTGCCTAGACTTTGGATATATTTGCAGAGTATTCAAGACAAATGTGAACTTGCTCAGTTTGATCTGTCTCTTTCAGTTGTGAACATTCTTCCAAAAATGAATTAATTGTCTCTGTATCTTGACGACTATCCCAACCCAAGTAAAGTATCAGATTTATGCATAAAAATGAAATTGAAGTGTGATTGAAGTGGCTTTCACATGAATGGATGCAAATATGCAATTGGTTTTGTCCTTGGGTTTTTCAATTTACCTGGAATCTCCCATTTTATACTTCAGAGTGACATTTTCCATGGAGGATGTATCAGAAAGCGTTCGGTCATGTATGAATAATGTTTTCACCAGGAGAACTGTGGGGGCTAGCTAGCTAAATAAATAAATATATAAATACATAAATAAATAACTGTTAGCAGCATTGGGTTGAACAGGCAGGCACAGCATACTGATATGCAGAGGAAGTGGAAGCACAGTAAAGCCCCTCGCGCTCCATATCGGTTTTCTGGAGTGACTCATCCAGTGGTTGCTTAAAAGAAAATGGCTCTGAAGATGACTTGCTTGCATGTTAGAGTTGCATTTATGTAGTGGTGATGAAATGAGATTCATTGAAATGCTTCATCAGTCAAGTTCAATCTAACTTCTAAATTCATTTTTTATCAGATTCCAAACAAAGTCTCTCAGCTTTATGCTTCTTTTCCTGTGGTGAAAGGAGATGAGCTACATATGGCCAATGACAAGGAGTGCCTATTAATATCTTGTGAAAGAACTGAGACTAAATGCAACTGATCTGTTATCTACCGTCAGCATTTTGAACTTCTGCTGTTTTGTCGCAGGTGCTAAGACTGTCGGACAGAACGCCTGTGCAACTTTTGAACTGGGGGAAAAGAATTGATACTGTGGTGAGTAGGCTGTAAATGCCATCATTGCCAGTAAATATAAGCCTCTATATCATCTCTCAGCCCTGCTCTGCCTGAAACACTGTCCATCTCTTACCTACATCTAGTGGGCCTGTTGACATTAGCACCGAAGTCTGTGTAATGCACAATCAGAGCACAATCATTAGAGCACACTGTAAGAGCTTGTATAATGGTAGCAGTCCCTTGTATCTTAGTGTTCATTGTTCAGACTTATTGCACTTGAAACTAGTGTTACCATACTAGTACAACCAGCATCATAGTTATTGTGCAAATCATACAAAACATTCTATTTAACTACTACAGAGTTTGTGAATTTTGATGAATGAGGCCTTCTCATTGAGGTCTCTGCAGTCCACAACACTTAAAATAGCCACGTTGGCGTCAAATGGTTCAGCTTAGTGACGGAAAACAGTGTTTTCAGCCTTTTCCTTTTGCAAAGCATTTAAAAACGCTTTCCCCCAAAACATCCCCCTTCCCCCAAGCTCTGGCAGCAACCCCTGCTCCAAATTTAGATAAAGCCTCGCCTTGTCGCAGTTTCAAAGAGTTGCGCGTAGCTGACCTTGAATAAGTAACCCATTCCACATTTCTCTCAGCAGTGAGAGCGGCAAGGAGAAGACTGCAGGAGCTGCACTGGGGGAGAGTTCAGTTGGTCGTGCAGCAGTAGACTCTGTGTGTGTCTGAGGAGATCTGACTGCCAGAGATAAAAATTAATTCATTATTGATTAGTCTTGGCCTTCACCTCCCCCAAGCACAGCGACTGAGGAGTCCTTATTATTTTCCTGTCCTACCTGTTATACTCTGTGGTTTGTCACAGTCTTTTGAAGTAGTGTTGAAACCTGCATTTTTGCATGTGGCCAACAAAAAGCCCTGATATCTTGTGGCGGTCCAGATGGGTAAAAGTTCAATTGACAAATTTGGAGAGCTGCAGGTTAAATTACGTAGTGTGTTGTTTTGCTGGACGTGTATCACTGTAATTTTCACAATTGCAGAGGTGCTCAATATCACAATTTCTAGTCCATCTCAGTTTCTGAGGTTAAGGTTTTCTAGCTCGTCTTGGAGGAAATACCAGAGACTGCTCTTAATTGAGATGCTTTTTTAATCAAAGCTGTTGGCATCATAAGTCTCAGTGAAAGGAGAGAAGTTTAACACATGTACAGACGTAGTAGTCATAGTCATAGACCATGGAAGAGATAATTACCAGCCAGCCTGTCAGGGTCAAGGCCATGGTATTTCCTGTTGCAACAGGAAGTCGATGGCTGTCTTTTTTAACGTTAACATTTGCTAAGCTCTGATTAGCAGCCGGATAGGTGCTGATTTGAATGGCGTATCGGCCTCATACCATGGGTGTCCTTCTGCCTGACTGCTTTGCATACACCAAGGACAGGAGCATGGCGCTTGGCTGCAGCAGTGAAAGTAATGTGGATCATCATAATCCCATTTTCATTCATGGTTTAGCCTGAGCGAATGCTGGCATCCTCAATTGATATTTAGCAAAAACATTTGCACTAACTTTTTAGGCTAGAGATTTATTTTGATTGTTAATTTCAATGCCTTTTTTTGATAGTCTAATTTGACTTTAATTTGTCAACAACAAAGATATTTCAAAATAGGTTATAGGCCAGAATGAAAGGAGAGATTATAGAAAATAGATGTATATCTGCAGTCCTCGCTGTGGACACGCGTTGATTGGGCTTTTATCACTAATAAAGGTAAATTTGATGTTCTTGCATAATGCAGAATTGTCCTTCTGTTTCACTAAAGTTTATTTTTGCCTAGGCTTTTAAAGTTTAGAGTACTATCGCACAATCACAGCCTACTGTACGTATATGAAGAGTTTGAAAAGTGACAAAGGCTGCCAGTGACTTTGCTATGACCTCCATGTAGAATGTGGAGAGAAAATGAGATGTTGGGAGATCCCACAGAGTGGCCAGATGTGCTGTTTTCTAATGCATTCTGCCATAATCAGGACACAGCTAGATTTCCATAGGGAAACCACATTGTGACATTCTTCACAGTGAAATGAAATATTTTTAATTAGGTTTTAAAGTTACACAATATGGACTTCCCTCTGGCTTTCCTTTATCTGTCAAACTTTAATACCATGATAGACTAGTGAGTAGAAACCATACTGTAGGTCGGATGGCTAATTATGAACACTAACTAAATATGAAGAGCCTCATATATTATGAATATTATGTATATTATGAAACCTCATTCAAACAAATGATGTAAACTACAGGAGAAAAAACCCTTGTCAAAGGTTATTCGGAACTGCTCTTAGTTGGTGGCAAACACTTCCACTTCCCTTGAGAACGCCATGGCAGAATGGGTTCCAGTAGCGTCCCAGAGGGAGCCCAGTGACCTGTGTCAGACCAGCAGGACGCTGCAGCGCCACACAATGCCACAAAGCAGCCGAGCGAACTCATTTCAGGCCCCTGCCACGCACTCCCCCCCTCCGTGCTCAAATTGGCACTGATGGATCTCCAATGCCAAACTAGGTCAAGCAGGGTGACCACATTAATCTGACCAGCACTCTCTCCTTTGCCCGGTGATTGTGTTGCATCACAAGCAGTTTACTGTCACATCAATTTTAATCCACTGTGACAGTGTCTGCTAGCGTTTGGCATGTAATAAGCACATTGCATTGTCTCCCTTCTGGATTGATCAGGGAAGCTTTGCCTTTGAACTTTGTCTAATTGTGTGTCTGCCGTGAAGGGATGCGGACCATGTGCCATTGGTGGTTAGAATGAGGCGTTGGATTGGGTGTGGAGGGAGTGGGGGCGATATCTTCAATCCGGAAAATTGTTGTTGACAAAATTGCAAGGGGAGCAGAACAACAAATAATGATGGGCCAGCTCCATGGAAACATGAATAGTTTACTATTTCTCTGGGCTTCATGTTTTGATAGTGGTGTTGTAAATGGATAGTAGCTTTGTAATACTGCAAAGGGAAACACTGATATATAACATACATGTCACATCGCAATTTAGGGTTAGGTTCAAAATATTGCTTTGACGGACACCATTTTTTCATTAGGCCTATATACTATGCATGACATCATTTAATTCAGTGTTAATAATAGCATCATCATGTTAGATTTAAATGCATTTCATCTCTTCATTCACACACTCCATCCAGCTGATGATGATCTATATAATTTGCACCATATAACAATATTATTATTTTGCTATGATTTATGTTTTACTAAGACACAGATTTCAAGAAAAGACATGACTCATAAGCCATTAGTGAACTTGTCTATTGAGGTAATGACATTACTTTTCTGTCTGGCCAGGGAGGACATGGTGGCCTAAGAGGTAGTTTAGGTCCTGAAAGCTCCATCCCTTGTTTCTAAATAGGTTCAATGTTTCACTTGTTCACATTTGTGTTTGCAAGTGATCCACATCTGTCATTATTGCCAAAAGAATTCTGCCCTGCAACAACACCCATGAGCAGATGCATTCATGCGCATGAATCCCTATATGTCACAGTCACAACAAATGCCTCCAAGAGCGACTCCGCTGTTTGATGTGCTGGTTTAAAAAGAACTCATCAGTTCTGATACGAGTTCTCACCAGGGGAGCATCACTGCAGCAACAGCCCGCATCTTTGGAAAAAAACACAAGCGTAGCTAGCCTATAAATATATATAAGGGATAGATTCAAATACATCCAGATACTTACTTTTGTGCATCTGCCAATATTCTGATGCTTAAGCAGATCAGAAACCTGATTGATCTCCGATGTGGTCATTTTGAGACCTTAAGTAGTCAAGTAGTAAATTGGCAATTTTTTTGTCTAAAATATGAGACAAAACAGACTGCTGTTTCAATGTTAAACATCTATGAATTTTCACATTTCATGAATGTTTAAATGTAATCATGGTTTGGTTGCTGCTATTTTCATGCAGTGGGAGATTTTACCAGCATTGTGGTAATTGAAGACTGGGACACAGGTTCCTCCACCCCCCTTTTTTAGTTTCAGACTTATGCAAGAGTAAGCCCTTTGTGTTTTGTACGGCGAGTCCTACTGAGTGCCTTTTGTGGATCAAGTTCATGGTTGATTAGGGAGGTGCCTGAAAAGCTGGCAGTAATGCTGGCAAACAAATAATCAGCCTCAGGTGTTGTCGAGAAAGGCCAAGGGTTATGAATAATCCCTGTGTACGTGTGAGGGTGTGTATTTGTGCACGTGGGTGACTATTTGTTTGGATGTTTGTGCAAGTCTACCCACTGGATGTATGGATGCAATTTTATCAGCTTATATCAGTTTATCAGTATTAATCTCATAGTATGAATCATAGTATACTGTAATACTGGGAATCATACCGTGTGTCATAGTATAATTTAACAAGAATTTCATTAGAAGGTAAACAGAAAGGTGTTTCTTTTGTTTGTTCAATCATCAGGTTAGGAGAAAGAAAGAAAGAGTAGAAACAAAGTGTGTGTTCAGAGGAAGAAAGATTAGACTGGTGTGTGAGTGTGTGTTTGACCGGATTTGTGCGCTACATTTGTGCTTCCATTGGCAGTAGATTTCATTGCAGTCTGGGGTTGCATGCCAAAAAATTATGTGTGTGTAAGAGAGGGAGTGCGGATGGCTTTTGTGTCCATGTGATATTGATTTGATTGATTCTGCAATAGCACTAGTAATTAAAATATAGGTTAATAGTAAAATCCAATGAATGTATTGTAGGTGTAGGCTTGTTACCGGTTCTATGAAGGCCACAACAGCAAAAGTTCTTCAAGCCTTCTTTCTTAGAACGCTCATGAATTCCCTCCTCAATACATTAGGTTCCTCCTCTACTGCATCTGCATTGTAGTCTTTGCTTACTGAAGCATTGGACACAATTTAGAGGGTTTGCTGAACTGGTCCACCAGCACCCACTCTGACAAGATCACTGTAGCTGGAAAGCCTTCCGACAAATTGCCTTGTTTGTACATATACACAGGTAGAGTTTGCAGTCCTGCTAAGTTGTGTTTCAGCGGGAGCATGATTAATCATGTGCCCAAGCACAGGCTAGCTCCTTCATAACTGACATATTTGCTCTGCCTCATTACTAGGCTAGGCTGCAGAGGAAGGGAATTTCCCCACCCAGCCGGCCCCTATAGCTGCCTGTGATTCCGAATACACGGAATTCCCTTCCTCTGTTCTGCAGTGGCACACGGATCGCTAGCTTGAGAGACTGGCATTGAGGAAAACAGTCCTCCTTTTTCCGTCAATAGCTGTTCAATAGTATGGACGTGCACTTTGCACTGCAGCAGGGATTTAATTTGGCAGTGCCCGGAGATGAAACAAATTGATTCAAGGCTTGGTCTAAGGCTCCGTATCACTATCTGTTTTATCAACATCATCATATAATTTGCAGTCTGCACTGATATTTTAGCTCCAACAACACAATCTGATGGGACAGAAATCAGGACTATTATTTTAGCTTGGTTTTCGGACGTAACATTAATGTGAAACCAAGAAACATTCTTTGCCTCAAAATGGCCCATAACACCCATGGCTGTAACCAATGTGTGTCTGACATTGCCTCAATTAGGAGGTGGTGTATCAGCATTGGATTTTGCCAGCTGATTCTGATGAGATGGCGGTGGCAACAGCAAAGTCTCCTGGAGGGCCAGTTTCAATGCATTGTTGCTAAGTGGTGGCATGTGAATGTCTATCTAAATCAGGGGTCTCAAACTGGTGGCCCGGGGGCCAGATCCGGCCTGGCCCTTCACATCATTTCAAGTGGCCCGATTCAGAAAGCTTGATAAGAACAGTACTCAAGTAGCTTGCTTGAAAATAGTGTTAACGATGCACAAAATAAATTTTATTGCAGATATGAGATAATTGCACAATTGCTTTGCAGTGCTGGAAGCACAACTATGAGGTGCATCATGCTTAACTATTGACGGGAAAGGAAGACACATTTAAGTGGTGAGGAAGTCAGAATACAGACACATTAGGACTGTGCTGGTGATGGTCAAGAAACAGGCTTTTTACCCACACTAGATTAGTTTGTGGTCGTGCATGTAGAAAAGAAGGCCCTGTGAGGAAAATCATAATGCTCATATGGCCCCTTGTAAAAATGAGTTTGAGACCCCTGAGCTAAATGGATGTATTAAAACCCAGATCCCAACTAAAGTACGATTTTTTTTTTGCGGCCGGTGTTGTAGATTTCATTATCTTTGTTTTTGCCATTACAGATGATTGACATTACACAAAGATTTCTGTTATTGTTGCATCCTTACAGACACTGAGTCTGGGTTGCCTAAAACTAATTAGCATTGACCAATATGAGATCCCTACTTCACAAAATCTGAACGGACAATAAAAGAAGAGCTTGTAAGTCGTGTTTACTTCCTAATTTAAGCCGCACGTTTAGAAACTGATTTCAGTTCTTTGATGTTTCTTAGTGTAGCTAGCTTTATCATTGATGCAGTTGTAATGTGAAACTAATACTTAAAGGGATTATCCAGAATGAATAAACCCGGCTCCCTGTTGTTGCGTTACGTTGCTGTCGAGAGGTATGGGAACGACAAATGTTGTACTGTAACGCAGACCAAATAGCTGAGGACAAGGGAGTTTGGCTTTCTTGTGATCCACAGCAGTTAGGGTTAGCTGCCAGTTCGCAAATTCGCTCTACGTTGTAGCCTACCAAATGCTGTCATTCTTGTATCATTCTTGTACCAACAGCACTTGGCAGAACGAAGCTGTGATACAATTTTATTCCCAGAATCATTGAGACAACAGCACAGTATGTTATTGGTTAGGCTTTAACCCATTATATTTCTAGTCAGAAATGTACCAATATATATGCGTACCATTGAGGCCTACAGTATATGCATGTCATTTCCTGTTCGACTGCAACAACATTTGAATGCAACGCAAGGTTCATTGAGGTCACCTCCGCTCATGAAGCTGCTCAAATGGAGAAGCACGCGCTGCAAATGCACTGTGCAGGAAGAGAAAGCAGTGTTTCACCACTACAGCTGTGTCCTCTCTCTCGAAATAGAACAAAACCTCATCGCTTAGATACGGCCATGAAAAAGAAATGAATGTCTCGGGCGCTCAGCCTCGCTCTGGAGTCTCTGAGGCAGAAAATTTTGTTACATTCACTCGCAGTCGCAACGCTTATCCATTGCATGCAGATCTCGTAACCAACCACAACGAAAATCAAGCAATAAATAATGTATTGTAGGACTCATGACGAGTAAAGAGTCGCCCGTTTTAGCCCAGAGCTTTGATGACTATCTGTCCCCTGTGTCTCGGAGATCCACCTACATGTAACCTTGCTTTGTTTTTTTGTTGTTGTTGTTGTTGTTTTTTTATACTCAGCATCAATGAAGAGCTGCATAACCTCTAACTCAATTGGGCTTCACAAAAACGCCCCTTTGCTGTTGAGCATGTTGCATCTCATTAAGTGTAGTTCCTCTGTTGTGATTATGCAATGTTTTGACGAGGACGTTTTTGTGCCAATGACTACTTTTTCAGGCTGAAGCTGATGTCTTTTGGTTTTGGGCTGTGTGCTGGATTATAGATCGATGTTCAGCACACTCTAGCTGCCACTAGAGCACTCTACAGTTCAGTGGGATCCAAATGTTGCAGATTCTTGAAGGGCTTTTGTTTTGGCGTCTGCAGTGTAATGGTGCCTGCTCTAGCCTTGCACTGACCTACATAGCCTGCAATGTAAATGCTGAGGTTACACTACGTGTTTCCCCTTCATGTGGTAGTCAGGCACAGATAGTACAATACAGTTACAGTGTAGGATCATTTCAGATGTGCACAGTGGCTGGACACACAGACGTTTGCTTGTGTTGTTTTAGACCCTTTATCAAGTACAAGTTAGTAGCATGTAGCTCCAAGCATTCTCCGTTGCCTTCATATAAACATAGACACACACACACACACACACACGCATACAAATACACACACACACATTCTCTCTCTCTCTCTCTCTCTCTCTCACATGTAACACCACCACAGCTGCAGGTGACTAAGGCCACTCAAAGGGATTCTGGTGCGACAGTGCCACCGCTGTGGTGTGGCCAGTGGTGGTACTACAGCTTGTTATTGGTTGAAGGGAAGAGGAGCCTTGGTTGTCCACTTTTAACCTCGGGCGCTGTGAAGAGGGCCTGTGTCCCTCCTGGCAGCCAGCGCCGCTGCCCCTGCCTGAACTTGGCTGCCGGGAGCGGAGCACTCGCTGCACAGCCAATGAGTTTCTAAATGTCGAAAGCCACTAGAGAGGGCCGTGCACAGACTCACAATTTAGCTGCTGCCAGGTGTTAGACCTACAGATATTTTCTTACAGCCCCCCCCCCTCTCTCTCCCTCCTCTCTCTCTCTCTCTCTTTCTTCCTTCCTTGTATGTATTCTCACGTCTCCTCTCCTCCCCTCCCCCTGTGTTTGTGCAGGCCTGTGTCCTGTGTGCTGACCTCATGGTGTAAGCAGGTGTAAAGATGAGCATAAGCAGCGATGAGGTCAACTTCCTGGTGTACAGATACCTGCAGGAGTCAGGTAAGCCGATCCTTCACTCACGCTCTTGTTTGTAAAATGTGAGACACAGGCCTCTGTTGACGTGTGTGAGCTTGTACAGTATGAGTGTGTGTGTGTGTGTGTGTGTCTGTGTACATACAGTAGATGGTAGGAATTTGCTGTTTTTGTTGCTTTACTGTTGTGTGTGTATAGGAGGGTGTGTGTGTGTGTGTGTGTATGTGTGTATTTGTGTGTGTGTGAAAGAGAGAGCACAGTATGTGTGTGTGTGTATGTGTGTGTGTGTGTGTGTGTGTGTGTGTGTGTGTGTGTGTATGTATGTATGTGTGTATTTGTGTGTGTGTGTGTGTGTGTGTGTGTGTGTGTGAGAGAGAGAGAGTAAGTATTTGAGCTAGTACTGATCTCGGCGTGTGTTTCCCCTCCCCCACCAGGGTTTTCCCACTCGGCCTTCACATTTGGCATAGAGAGCCACATCAGCCAGTCCAACATTAATGGAGCGCTAGTGCCCCCTGCTGCCCTGATCTCCATCATCCAGAAGGGCCTGCAGTACGTGGAGGCAGAAGTCAGCATCAACGAGGTGTGTGCCTAATGATCACCCACGCAAGCAGCTCACACACACTCACTGTGCTTGACAATTAATTAGCGAATATTTTACATTTGGCCCAAAGCCCATTTTTTTAATGATTTTTTTTTGGGGGGGTGCAAATTTTCTTAATTCTTTCATAAATTGTTTCCTTTGGATATTAAAATGATTTGGGAGTAATTATAGTCAGAGGCTAGCAGCTTGCTATGGTCTATTTTTTTCTGTGTGTGGTTGAAATGTTGAGCATTGATAAAGAATTTACCGCCAATTTCTGTGTAATTTGACAGCAAGTGGAGGAAAGCAAGTGGAGGAAATTCCACATCCACACATGCAAGCAGAGCAGAGATGCACACGGGGGGGGGGTGGTGTTGGTGGTGGGGGGTTTGTTTGCATATTGGGACCAGGCGCCTGACTCACCTTGATGCCCACTGCAGGATGGCACGCTGTTTGATGGGCGGCCGATCGAGTCGCTGTCGCTGATCGACGCCGTGATGCCCGACGTGGTGCAGACGCGCCAGCAGGCTTACCGGGACAAGCTGGCACAGCAGCAGGCGGCCGCCGCCCCTGCGCCCGCCGCCGCCAACATGCAAGGCAACGCCAAGAACGGCGAGAACACGGCCAACGGCGAGGAGAACGGAGCACACACCCTAGCGAGTGAGTGTGGGGAGGCACCAGCACAAGGGCTGAGGGCCAGAACATACGTGTGTGTGTGTGTCGTGGACATAGATACTCTGACTGTAGGTAGAGCCCTGGGGGAACATACGTGTGTGTCGTGGACATAGATACTCCGACTGTAGCTAGAGCCCTGGGGGAACATATGTGTGTGTCGTGGACAAAGATACTCCGACTGTAGCTAGAGCCCTGGGGGAACATACGTGTGTGTCGTGGACAAAGATATTCCGACTGTAGCTAGAGCCCTGGGGGAACATATGTGTGTGTCGTGGACATAGATACTCCGACTGTAGCTAGAGCCCTGGGGGAACTCCAGTCCATAGCATGTTCACATTACTGTACATGAAACGATATCTCCATACTGTGAGGTGTAGCAGTGATCTGCGATGACCATATTGTTGATCATTTCCTACATTTTGATTAGAAATACATTTGATATACTGACAGGCAATGCTAAGTAGTTACTGATAATATGTCAATGGCATTACTACATGAAAATATAGGAGAACGTTGGTTAGTTATTGCTCAGCATTAGTATGGAAGCCTAGCCTGGGAATACCCATGCTACCTTGCGCATTCATTCTGAATTGCTAGGCAGCATGGAGACCATGGCCAAAATTTTCGCATGGATTTGGGAACCAATCACAGAGCTAGGATCGATGGCAAGCCATTGCACAAACTATTGGAGAAACTGAACTTCACATCCCGTACAGGAAAATGAATAGGTGGTCCCCAGACTAAATCTCACTTGTGATTTAGTCTGGCATTAGCCAGGCTAATGGAAGCCTGAAATTAAATGACCTCCTAGGAAAGACACATTCCCTCAGAAGGGGGTGTTAGAAGTCATTGAAACTTCAGGTGAAACCGCTAGTGCTGGCGGCGAAAGCAAATGAATGTGATGTATTAATTGTGTGGCAACTAATGTTGTACCGATAAGTCTATAAATCCATAATGTATTGCATACAGATGTACACATTGCCTGATCTGAGAAGTACAGGCAGTGGTGTCGTTGTTGTTGAGTATAAACATCTAACCATTTTGTAATGTGTAGGTAGCGTATTGGCTTGACTGTGATACGGTGTGAGGAATGCACTGCAGTAGGTGTTGGTGTGCTGATGGCTGCAGGCTAATGACATGTTGTCTGAATCTGTTGTTGTGTCACGTGGGCTTGTCTAGGCCAATGCCTGCTGGGACCACTGATGCAGACACGGCTATATTAAGGTGTGCTGTCCTCACATGGCCTCTCACTGTATGTTGTTGTTGTGTGTGTGTGTGTGTGTGTGTGTGTGTTTGTGTGTGTGTGTGTGTGTGTGTGTGTGTGTGCACGCATGCGTGCACCCGTGCGTGCTTGGCTGTCAACCCAGATAACCACGCAGACATGATGGAGGTGGATGGGGACGTGGAGATCCCTCAGAACAAGGCCATGGTGCTGCGTGGTCACGAGTCAGAAGTGTTCATCTGCGCCTGGAACCCCGTCAGCGACTTGCTGGCCTCAGGGTGAGGATGAGGACCACTCCTCCCCCACCCCCTCTCTCCATCCTCTCTGTCTCTGTCACCTCTCCAGGGAACAGTCTTTGCCCATTTCACCCCCCCACCCCCTCCCCCTCCTCTGCCTGGGTGTATTTTTAGTAGCTGAGAGCTGAGAGGATATTGCACTTTTATTCTCCCTTCCTCTGTCATCCCTCGTTTCTGTTGCAGCTCCTCTGTTATTGCTGAGATGCTGGGAGGTGTTTTGTGCTGACTCTTACTCTCTCTCTCTCTCTCTCTCTCTCTCCCTCTCTTTTCCTCTCTCTCTCTCTCTCTCTGTCCCTTCACAGGTCAGGGGACTCCACGGCGCGCATCTGGAACCTGAGTGAGAACAGCACCAGTAGCTCCACCCAGCTGGTACTGCGCCACTGCATACGGGAGGGCGGCCAGGACGTGCCCAGCAACAAAGACGTCACGTCGTTAGACTGGAATGTGAGGCCCCTTCAGCTGCCCATCTAATCTAATGAATAGCACTGAATCAGTATTGATCACGTTGTACATTAAGTCTCGTGGGCGATAATCAGACCACTGTTGTGTAAGCTTTGATGTAACTGATGAGGTACAACGCAGAGGCTGCTGGATTTTAGCATTTCAGTGACAACTTTTCCGTCTTTTTTTTTTCGTCTGACAGAGCGAGGGTACACTACTAGCGACGGGCTCCTATGATGGATTCGCCAGGATATGGACAAAAGATGGTGAGGCACAGTCTGTTCTTCCCGTAGTCTTGGCCCTGTGAGAAGGCGAAGGCTGCCTTGTTTGCTAAACAGAGCCGCATAAACGCTCCTAGCTCCTCACATGATGTGCCCTCTCCCCCTCTCCTAGGTAACCTCGCCAGTACTTTAGGTCAACACAAAGGGCCCATTTTTGCATTGAAGTGGAACAAGAAAGGAAACTTCATCCTTAGTGCGGGCGTTGATAAAGTAAGTGCTCTGACCTGCCCCTCTCCCGCATTTTGTTCTCTTGCTCTCCTGGGTGTGGCTAGAAATCCTCTAGAATGAAATACTGAGTTCTACTAGAAATCCTCTAGAATGAAATACTGAGTTCTAGGCCCTGAGTGTGTTCTTACCTGTGCTGTCTGTTGCCCTCCTCCCCACCAGACTACAATCATCTGGGACGCCCATACAGGGGAGGCCAAGCAGCAGTTCCCTTTCCATTCAGGTAGACCTTCATGCCTTCACTTCCACTCCCACCTCCATTCACGCACACATCCCAGCAGGACCTGTACATCCTTTTCCAAATAGCACATACAGTAATGCAGTGTAGGTCTGTGATGCCTTCAGTAAGTAAATGCTACCACAATTATCGTAGATAAATGCTACCACAACAGTCATCGATGTTTACTCGGTGCATAGGCTAGATGCGCATGAAATAAGCCTGTTTAGATCGTCTGCGCGGTTGGCTGCCCTGCCCTGCCCTGCCCTGCCCTGAGTGGCTGGCAGTGTTGCTCTGCCTCTCTGGCCTGTGAGGCTCGTCAGCTAAATCTGTCCCTCCACCTGCTCTCTGCTCTGCCCTGCACAGCGCCTGCCCTGGACGTGGATTGGCAGAGCAACAACACGTTCGCCTCCTGCAGCACGGACATGTGCATCCACGTCTGTAAGCTTGGACAGGACAGGCCCATCAAGACATTCCAAGGACACACAGTAAGTCCTGTCCGACCCCAAGGGGAAAAGTGCTTGCCTAGGTCTAACACAGCGTGTATCTGTGTGTGTGTGTGTGTGTGTGTCTATCAGTTGGAATCCTGAGCAATATGTGTTTGCAGCATGTTGAGTGTGTGTGTGTGTGTTTGTTTGTGTGTGTGTGTGTGTGTGTGTGTGTGTGTGTGTGTGTCTATCAGTTTGAATCCTGAGCAATATGTGTATGCATCATGTTGGGTGTGTGTGTCTGTGTGTGTGTGTGTGTGTGTGTGTGTGCACTAAAATGGATTTGTGGGCTGCGTGTCTGGCAGTCTCAGTGTGTGAGTGTGTCTGTGCACCTGCCAACTCGGCTCATGTCCCTCTCTGCTTCTCTCCTCTCCAGAATGAAGTAAATGCAATCAAATGGGATCCAACTGGCAATCTGCTAGCATCATGTTCAGACGACATGACCCTAAAGGTTACCTTCACACTTTTGTGTTTGGATTTTTTTTCTTCCTAGCTGGATAGCAACCAGCTAACTTTTGATTTTAGGGAATATGAGAATTCGGAGCTGAATGTCATTGCTTGAAAATGTACTGTAGCGCCTGTTTCCCTGTTTCTGTCTGACGACGTGTTTTTCCTTCTGCCTAGATCTGGAGTATGAAACAAGACACCTGTGTCCATGACTTACAAGCTCACAGCAAAGAGATCTACACTATCAAGTGGAGTCCAACAGGCCCTGGCACCAACAACCCCAATGCCAATCTCATGCTCGCCAGGTGTGCCAATTTAAACAATTTAAAGTCTCCAGCTGTAGGCTGAGGGATTCCACTTCTGACTTGGCTCAGTGTGTGTGCCTCATACACAATGCACAGCCTCATCCCCTGTCACACATTTCAATAAGTTCGATCACATTGGGAACTTGAGCAGCACGGTGGTTTACATTTCATGATCACTCCTACGTAAACTATAAGATATTGTAGATAAGATATGTAGATATTGACAATAGACATAAATGGGAGACTTTTTAACATTCTACAGCTGTAATAAGTTGGATAGTCAAAAACAACTTTTCAAATGCCATGATAAGGGCTTAAGACCTTTGTCTGACTTTGTCTCTGTCCCTGTGTCTTTGGGCAGTGCGTCGTTTGACTCGACTGTGCGGCTCTGGGACGTGGATCGAGGCATCTGCATCCACACGCTAACCAAACACCAGGAGCCAGTCTACAGCGTGGCCTTCAGCCCAGACGGCAGACACCTGGCCAGCGGCTCCTTCGACAAGTGTGTCCATATCTGGAACACACAGGTAAGAGAACCAGCTGAGCGCATCCCAGTGTGGGGCTAGCCAGCGCTAGCCGCCGCCGCTGCCATCTGGACCACACAGAGCTGGTGCTCTTTTTTTTTCCACTGTCAAAATGCTCCACCAGATTGGCACTAATTCCACTGTGTGGCCTCTTGTGTTCGCAGACTGGTGCTTTAGTCCATAGCTATAGGGGAACAGGGGGCATCTTTGAAGTTTGCTGGAATGCAGCAGGAGACAAAGTGGGTGCAAGTGCGTCGGAAGGATCCGTAAGTACCGTTCTGCCTTAACTTGATCATTTTATGCCAGCTTATGCCAGCAGGAGTGGATCTTCACTAGCCCAGTATAGACCATTTCAGGTTCTAGTTCCAAAGCTGGTCCCCCAGGACTTCCTGTTTAACATTCCATTTGTTATGTTATGTAACAGGAAGTAGTTGCGGACCAAGATAGAATGTTGAAGCATTGTTTAGTCCGGCTATGGAATCAGAACCTGAAATGGTCTAATTACACCTCTTAAAGAGAACAGGTGATGGGGGTTTACTGCATATACTATAGTTGACAGAGACAACAATATTCAAAAGCATGCAGCAATGAAAAGAGCAGAATACTGTGTGAATTGGCAAAGAAATCTGTATGCAGCCCTACATTGAGGGCATGACTTCCTCCCAAACAGTCAATTCATTCCTCATTTAACTTTAAACTTTCTGTAATGAATGTCATTACTGCAGACTACAGTCTTCATGAGTCCCCCTCCCCCCCGTCTTTCTCTTGCAGGTTTGTGTATTAGATCTGCGGAAATAACGCTGCTTGTTGGAAGCCATGGACCGACTATGAATGTGTACATAGCCAAAATGACTGTCCCTGCCCCATGTACTGCTACAGTCCCTGTTGAACCATGGCCAGCCACTACAGAAACAAACCAACAACAAGCACCCAGACCCTGCAGACAGAGAGGAAGTGACAGGATTCCAACCAGAGACATGAAAGGAACTTTTGTGACACAGATGGAGGACTAGACATTGAAAAGAAGAAAAAAAGGACCCATATATGTACCAAAATTTGGAAGATATTTTACTATTCATTCTTCAAAAAAAGAAAAAAAAACAATCTCATCAAAATAAAAGAGGATTTTAATCTTTGTTGGTAGTTCAGTTTTCCGTGTGCAGACATATCGGCTTTCCCATTCAGAGGCAAGCACTTTGTTTTCCTATTACAACAGAAGTTTTTAAGGTCACAGATGCATGAAATGGATGACTCATCTTTCTAAATTTCTTTCTAAATTGCGCTCTGTTTGTTTTGTTTTTCCAACCCAGAATACAGTTATTTTAAAAAACAAACAAACAAACAGAAACAAGTCATTGGTACTGTACATTTTGTGGTTCAGTAACAGTATGGGGACTTGAAGAAAAATCTGTTCTATTTTTCTTTAGTCGTCAGATGTAGTTTTTATGCTATGGTTTAACTGATACCTAAATGCAGTAGGTTCTTTTTTCCCAAAGGAGACATTGATTCTGCTGAATTGAAATGATTATTCTCATTCATGTAAAGGATGCACTGGGCATCAGTTTGCTTTAAAACCATCTGTTTGGATGGGTAGTTTGTGCACTATTGATGGAGCGACAAAATTAGTTGTACTTTCTGGACAAGGTGAACTGCTGTAGCCGTGCTTTGGAAGTTTCCTTCAGTAGTTAGATGAGCAGGCCCAGTAATACAAGCCTGGCTGAGTGGGCAAACTCAGATGCTTAGTCCCCTGTACTTGCTCTGTTCTATTGGGCAAACAGCTCCATGAAACACACACACACACACACACACACACTCACACACATTCACTCACTCACTCACACACACACACACAAGAAGACAGGGAGAAAAGACTTGCTTTAAGTTTCAGCTCGTATAAAATAACTGCTAATGGCTCTGCCTGCCGCTCAATGAAACCTTTTAACGAAATGGGTAACCTGGCATTTTTTTGTCCCATGTGTTTGAAAGTGGATTTCTATGAATTGTGTGCAAATCAATGCAGGTTCTAATCAGGCCCGGATGGCTCACTTGTGTGATCTGGATTGTGTGTCTCCTCCTCTGGGCTTTCCCTGTGCTTCTCCCTTTGTTCCACTTCTCAGCACAGCCCCCCTCAGGCTTTACCTCCCC
>JASCQY010000002.1:1825265-1835668 GCA_030264315.1 Sardinella tawilis
GTTTCAGGTTCTAGTTCCATTGCTGGTCCCCCAGAACTTCCTGTTTAACATTCCATATGTTATGTTAATGTAACAGGGAGTAGTTGGGGACCAAGATAGAATGTTCAATCAAGCATTGTTTTGTCCGGGTATGGAATTAGAACCTGAAATGGTCTAAAAGGCACACCCTGCGCCTTCTCTGCTCTCAGCAAGCACCCAATGTGACCATCTGCATTAAAACATTGTTGGATGTACAGTACTTGTGCACTACACTAAATATTTAAATTATTTTCAGGTTTATCACATTCATGTAAACTTTACATTTTTGTTTTCTTCAAACTGATCAGGACAGCCCAAGTATTTATACTACAAGCACATTTCCTTCAAAACATCCCCAGTGTTTTGTATATTAGTTTATGATGATGAGACATACTGCACATATTCATAAAAATAATATGTTTTCCAGTGTGCTGTTTTTGTATCTGCACCTCTTTGGTTGCTGTTTTTTCTCACTTACTGTCACAGTTGCTAGCTGCCTTCACACACTCTTAAAGTGACACCCATACACCCATACACCCATACACCCATAGCCCTGCTGTTCGAGCTTACCAAATGCTCACAGTGGGAAGAAGAAGAAGAGAATTTGGTATAACAGGACATAGAGCAACAGGGCTATGGTTGGAACTCCAGACTATCTCCTTAACAGATACTTGATACAGACCATCAAATAACCACAATCATTTTAGGGATACTGTACAAAATAATATTATTATTGCTAAAAATGGGACTCCTTCCAAGCCCTTGATAGTTTTGGTTGTCAAGATAATCAGTGCAAAACAATCACATCAACGTTTGTTGTGCTGCTGTCTGGGTCTTTTCTTGGCTGGTGCACCTCCACTGCACATGCCTGCTGAGAGTGGGGACTAACTGTACACTACAGTACACCAGCCAAATGCCTAGGTGGGGCGTCAGTGGGAAGCATCTGGGTCATTCTCAAAGAGTTCAAGCCCACTCTGGACAAGCCTCTGAGCTGACCTGATGGCGTTGAAAACAAGAGATAGCGTCTGGTTCATAGGCTGCTGCCTCCCCACTTCCTGGGCATCCTTGAGTATGGAGAACCGGGGAGATTGCGTGTTGAGGCCATACAGAAGGTTCCTGTGGGGACAGGAGATGAAAGTAGAAAGTTGGAGTCATCAATATTGCAGAGGATCCAGGTGTCATGCACACAATCTAAGCTCAGGCTCCTTGAAAGGATTGAGGTTTGAAGCTCTCTCCACTTGCACTGTTGCAGGTGAATGTGAAAAAGCTTTTGGAGCTTTTATTCTTCACGCTCTAAGGTCATTCATTGATTTTCCTTGGTTTTAACTGGCTGCACAAACCTAAGTAGAACAAATGAGCCAATTCTTTATCTGTAAACAGCCTGACTTGGGTTTCGAGCATCACCTTGACCTTGAGTGTTACGTTTACGTTGAGTCCATGGCTTACACAACAGCCTCAAGATTGCTGGAGTGAAAGAACTCAGACACCTCAGTTGGACAAATGAAAGACATTTCACAGCGACTTTAGTTACTGAAAGGAATAAAAGATCTGCACTGTCATTTTTAAATTTTATTAAATAGACTGAGCTTTCAATTGTGCAGTTTATGTAGATTTTTTTTCTTTTGCAATTATTGAGACCAAGAAGAATTGAGACCAAAAACCTCAACATTGTTTCAGTATGAAAAATCTAATCTAAGACTGAATAAAGCAAGAAATGGGTAACAGAATCCTCCTCAATCATGTGAAGCTTTCAACTCTGTAAAAATGCATGTCATCACATTAAAATGCCAAATATTAGGTTCAACATATGGAGCGTCACATCAAAGCCTACTGTTCTTTGAATAATAATATTTAAATGCCAGAGAACACATACAGGAGCATATATTGTAATGACAGTGTGTGACTATCCCTTAATACAATCTCCAAAACATCCCGTTTCCATTGATCAAGAGAGCACCTTAGCCCCACATCTTTCACCACGAGAGAGCCCTCCACTACGGCATTCCAAATTGGATTTAGCCTTTCAAAAAAGAGTCATCCCTTGTGTCAGGCTCAGTCAGTCATCATCTGTCATGTGTTGACAGCATAAAGACGTTTGTTTTAGCTGCCACAGCGGACTTTACAGGGCGTGTTTCAATGCCATCCATCTCCACAAGTCCTCGTCAGGTCAAATACCTCACAGCTGTCTCCAGGACAACCTACACCCCCACCCTACACCTTTACTTTCTCTCCACTTCCCTCTCACTCCCCTCCCTCCATCTTTCTCTCCACCTCTCTCCCTCTCCCTCCCTCATTCTCTCTCCTCTACAACTTTGCTCTGTTTGCTCCGAGGGGAAGATGAGACGCTGGCATCTCAAACCACATGGGAGTGTGTTTTCATTACAGTAACTTGACAAGTTGCATTGGACAAAGCAAGTACTAGGCCGAATGATTGACATAGTCTAAACAGGATACAAAACCAATACTGTAACCATAAGAAGTATATGGCAAACGCTAAACATCTGAACTGGAAAACAAGTTCAATCACTTTCTACTGAAGGTTAGCTACAACACACAGCTCATGCACTAAAAAGATATTTGTATAAAAAAATCTGTCACTTACACTACTAATATTGATGGCAATACACTAGAAATTAGAAACCTGGGCTACCTGAGAGAAGATCTGTCTGAAACATTAGTTTCAGTAGCGCTCCTCTGTTGCGACCCAGATTCATGCTGCTACTGCTTTTTGTGTCTTTTTGTAAGTAGCACTTACAAATCTTATCTGATCTTATCTTATCGTTAGCTACGGCTAAGTGGGAGCAAGTAATGCATCGATATGAGTAATGTTTGCATGTGTTTACATGTTTGCATTGAGTTCTTTATATATTTTGACTGCATGAGCTGTGTGTTTATGCAGCCAAGCTAACCTTCAGTAGGAAGTGATTGAACTTGAACTTGTTTTCCAGTTCGGACATTACACGTTTGCCTTATACCCCAGAGGCTTTAAGCAAAGTGAGAAATTTACCAAGACAATTGGAGGAATGCGGAGGTCAGTGAGGTGTGACTAATTCCCCAGTGGCTCAAGAATTGAACACTGGGAGATAAATAGATATTGTGCTTTACAAGGCCCCGGCACTTAATCTTTTCCCATTCACCTTCTGCTAATTTAATCAAGCCACTCCAGAAAACGTTGATTACCATCTGATTACAATCATGTCGCCTGTGCAATGCCAGCTCCTCCTTCTAATGAGCGAAGATTACCGAAGGCATTCGTGGAATGCAATGACAGTGTATGTAAAGTCTCAAGTAAGAATAAATACCCATGAATCAAGTCCCTTCGGTTTTGCTGACCATAATAGGTGAGGTTAATTAATCAAGCAAGTACGACTGTATGGACTTA
Organism: Sardinella tawilis; assembly: GCA_030264315.1. Taxonomy (NCBI): domain Eukaryota; kingdom Metazoa; phylum Chordata; class Actinopteri; order Clupeiformes; family Clupeidae; genus Sardinella; species Sardinella tawilis. The sequence goes on from JASCQY010000002.1 coordinate 1,828,666, forward strand.
GCTACTCTGGACAGTGCCAACTCGGTCTGAAAAGGAACTTCTGGCTTTAGAATCACATCTCACAGACATTTCAAAATATTTTAGGTGTTCATCATGTTTGACATCAGTGCAGTAAAACCAAAGCTTGGCAAGTATGACAGAATATGTGAAATTTTTTGTTTTTAATTCATTTCAATACAAAAGTACAGTATCTCCTTGAAATGACAATTGGTAAAAATGGCAATAGCATCAAAACTGTAATGAGTAAAAACTATTTGGAAAATGCTATTAAAAAAAATGTTTTATGCTTTTGGGGCGAATACTTGTCTACTGAATGTGTGAGGCCATTAAGCTGGAATGTTAGTTGAGGATGACTGAACAGCATAATTCTGACTTTGAGGATAACTGCAGTCTAGCCCAGTTAAACATGCATTTACATTACGACAATAAACACAAAGCTATATCTCCCCAGTGCCTCTGAGAGCCAATTCATTCACATTCACAGGGAAGGAGGCTAGGTACAGATAATTGAGGAACGAATCTCAATACTGCTCACTTTCACTTTTGTATAATTTTACAAATTCTTAAACAATGAATGACACCCCACTGTATTCTATGGTTTATGTCCAAGGTAGGCATTAATTGCAAAGCTGCAAGGAAATTGTATTGATAGATGATGATTTGTGTAGATCCTTATCATTGTTATGATGAAGCAGTTAATGGTATTGTCACATTTTGATCTGATACTACTATTACTTACTAAAATCTGTGTAGAAAATCTCTTTAAGTGCCACGCTTGAGAGATTTTCTCAAGTTCAGCTCCCCTGGGGAACAATATTGCGTCTGCTTATCTCCATGTTTCTCTCCTCTCTACAGTCACTTTAAATGAGCTCTCCTTGTAGCACTGACAAAATGATTAAAATGTCCAGCTTAACTTATCGGAAATACTTAACATGCTGCAAATCAGACAAGCACCAAGACATAACTTTGCAACATCACTGCAAAGGACTGCAGATGAAGGCAAACGAATATTAAGAACCTTCAGTGCTCCCAGACACAAAAGAAATTGATTTAAGAGAACTCTACTGAAGTTCTTTGGTTCTCCTTTAAACATACAAAACACTGTCCTGGTAGGATACCAATAAAAATATGAATTATTTATCCGTTCATCTGAATTAGTACAGTCAGTTGATCATCAATCATGAATGATGCAACAAGAGCCATGTCATCAGCTTAGCCCCACATTGCTATATTGTACAATCTCATATTTACTGTATGCTGTAATGCTCAAAGACAACTATATAGCAAAATACCTCCAGGCATAGTCAGCATGTATGGCAGAGGGTTGAGAAATAAAACAAAAAGTAAAACTAAAAAGTTCCACAAAATGAAATATTCAAAACCAGTCTTTCTCTCCTTCAGCCTCCTGTCAGCCTGCTTGTCTGAAGAGAGTGCATTTGACAGAAATGCAAATTGGCATGTCTATCTCAGCTGCCTGGAATAGTCACCCACAATAGACTACGGGGAAGTAATGTCATCATTCATTTCCTTACAAGAACTTGAAAATTTCCATCTCAGCTGCAGAATTTGCGGTAGCCTTTTAACGGCAGAGAGAAAAAAAAATAGAGTAAATTGATCTCAAAAGACACATTATGTTTCATGGCACAGACTGATACAAGCGTGCATGGACGATTGAGAGTAATGTCAGCAAGTGTAATGCAAGCAAACATCAATTTGGGCTGTCTGTCTCCAGGAAAGGACTGAACGGTATTAAAAGCTCATGAGAGAGTGGCACTGTGGTGTTTTGTGTTCTCCCAAAGCAATTCAGATTGTCTCTGTCGGCAATGAGAATGGATATGGCCACTAAATCAAAAGGCAGATTCTGCACCGTGCTGCCGTTCAAACACAGTTAAACCCGACTCTATGGCACGCCACAGAAGCAGCTGTCGTTGTGACGTTTTTGCAGCGCCTTGGCAGCATGTCAACTCATTTGTAAGACATATGTTTTACATAGTCGCCTCCATTCCACGGTGAAAGTTTTCAGTCTGTTTTTACTCCACGCCTGGCCCTCTCAATAATTGATTTCTTTTTCTCCGTCTAGGAACATCAAACAGTGTCTACCCACTTGTCTCCATCACCTTTTTCATTCCCTTTGTTATCTGATAACTCTTTGCCTTAATATATAATACATAATGGGTTGCAGGAGAACTGAGGCAGTCCTCCAAGAGAGGTCTAAACCTATGAATTATTGAGGGTCAAATTCGGGGGCTCAGCTTGTGTGGATGAAGGCTCAAAAGGGAGACTCTCATCCGCAATTTGAGTGATGGAATGAGAAGGGTAGGGCAGACGGGTAGGTGGGTGGTGGCGGCGGAGGGGGTGTTATGGGTTTACCTGTACAAGCCTGCTGGAGGGGCCGGGATGAGGAAGCTTCTCTCTAGGCCCCGCAGGACATCGTTCAGCATGCGCATGTGGGAGGGGTCCCTCTCCTTGGGGTCGTTGGCCGGCCGCATGCTCTCAGACTGGAGGAAGGTGGAGTTGTCCCTCAAGATGGCGGCAGCCAGCAGCAGCTCAGGTGTCTGCAGAGGGTCATCTGAAAGTGACATCATATAAAGGGGAGGGGCAGGCAGGAGTGAACGAACAGGCCTTGCAGACTGCTCAAGCCCCGACCCCTTAAGGCATCTACTGTACAATCTACAATGGAAGATACTGTCTAGTGAGACCCGCAGTAAAAACACAGCCATGGATAGACAGAAAACATCCCTTAAAGAATCGAGAGACCAAACAGACTCTTTGAGAAAATTACAAAATCACAACTCATAGGGGACAATGCCTATGGCATTATTTTCTTGGCAAAATAAACAAATAAATAAACAAACCAACTTACGGGATGCACAACGAAAACACTTCACAATGCACCCCTGAGTCAGATTGTTTTTTATGCTTTCACAGACGTACTGAGAGGCACAGTGCTCAACAGGCACAATGCTCAATCCTTTATTCAGCCAAGAGCTTCCTAATTCAGCAAAACATTTGGCTTCTTTTAGCATCTTCCTCTTGCTGCCATTACATTGTTCAGATCAGAATTAGCCTGAGGACCAAGTGATTAAATTAAAGGACAAAGTGACACATGGAGTATTCTTTGAAAGCATGGGCAGGCCAAACCCACGGGCCAGACATGGCACAAATACATTTAACACTACAGCATGAATATAACCTAATTGGCTGTTCATTCAAGCCAGTTGTACCTGGATCATTGTAAACCCTGCCAGCTATTAAACACAAGAGTGGGTGTTATAGCAGAGATAAGCCTACTGTACCAGTGCACATGTTTACAGAAAAGGCTAGTATAGTGCATGTCACTTATTAATACAGTATAACGATCTGTTTTTCCCCCAAAAAGAATCCTCTGCACATTGCATATTTGTCCAACTAGAAGCCTACTGCATTCACTCTCATATACACACAGTAGGCTATTTTTTATGAGTACCAGAATCAATTTATTCTGAGAACCTACAGGGTGTAGAGAAATAGTAAACAATGACCACATGTATTATACGTTTTCTATTGGAAGCTACACTGAACACATGCCAAATACTATATACACTTTGAATACTAAAACTAAACTTGTTATTACAGCACATTTTTTAAACCAACAGACAGTGCGGTAGTACACTTACAGGACTGTACTGCAATTGTCACTGCCTTCATGAATAATCTTCTGTGCAACTACTAAGGAAACAATAAAAAAACCTCAAAAAAAAAAAAACTTAAAAAAGTCATAAAATGCACTTCTAAGAGCCCAGAACTATGTGAGATTGCCATTTCATTACATCACATCTCATTTGGCCACACTCTCATATAGACACATTCTTTCATAAAAATACAACTAGAGGTACATTTCAATTATGGGAACAAAATCTCATTCTTTCATATTTCAAATTTCAGTGTGATAAACGCTTGAAAGCCGTTCAGAAATGGCATCAGAATCAAAGACGCATCACGGTGCAAAAAAAAAAAAGGAAAGAGAAGCATGCTAGCCCAGCACAGCAGATGAATATTAATTTGCTTCTGTGCAGAAGGGCCTTTTCAACCCTGGCTTTGCATCAGATAATGAGATAAACATCTAGCACCATTACACATCTCTAAACGCATGGCTAAACAATAGCACACGGCATAGATGCGTTCACAGTGTATCAGGACTGATTGCATTTGTCTGATCCTCCAACAGTGCTCTGCTCAACCACCCAGGTTTGCCTAACTGTTCTCTGGTATGTCATCATCTGCCTGCGCTCTGGTGCGATCCCCCTCCGAGGCCCTTGTGCAGTCATGAGAGATGGAGTGCTAATGTTTGCGGTGGCAAAAACAATGCTGAGCAGCCCAGCCCAGCCCAGCCCAGCCCAGCCCAGCCCAGCTCCAAATGTGTGTGAGATTTTAGGACAAGGCCAAGGACAGCATTACGATAAGATCAAAACAGCCAATGAAGATGATGAATTACACACACACACACACTCTTCCGTCCTCTCAACAGGCCTCCCTCACACCGCAGTAATGCACCTCCGTGCTCTGACCCTGACAAAAGCCTCTCTCCGAGCTTTCGGAACAGTGGACATAGCAACGGTGCCTGTCTCTGCTGCACAAAGAAACCAATGGAATTCAACAAGCTCGGTTACAGTAGTAGGTGCTTTGGCACTGTTTTACTTTCTGGATCTTGGTGTGCTGCATTTCCGGGTTGCAAATGTATTTCCATGCATAGACGGAGCAATAGTCATAAGGCCGAAGGAACTCAGTCTTACTGAAAGGAAATGAGATTTCACATTAATAGCCTCAGAGTACCCTTCAGATGGGCCACACTTAAAGCTCTGTAATGTGTGTGCATAATTAACCTTGACTACAGCTGTGCGCAGCACACTTATACATGCTTCATGCAGCTGTGTGTGTGTGTGTGTGTGTGTGTGTGTGTGTATGTGTGTGTGTGTGTGTGTGTGTGTGTGTGTGTGTGAAAGAGAGAGAGAGAGGGTGTGTGTGTGTGCATGAGGGGGGTGGGAGCAAAAAAAATGAAAGAATGAAAGGAAAGAAGAGAGAGAGAGAGGGAGAGAGAGATTAAGAGCAACTACAGAAAAAAAGTCAGAGGCCCAGCAAGGCACAGGACTATAGTCACAGGAGAGTTTGCTCTCACTGTGACGACTCACTTTGAGGAAGGAGAGAGAGAAAGACAGGATAAATATAGCAAAGAAGCCGCTGCCCTCCACAAACTTCAGTCTCTCCTCTCCTCTCCTCTCCGCTCCCACTGCCTCCCCCAGTCTCCATGGGAGCAGCAGCGTTATGAAACATGTGGGAGGACTGCTGTAACCTATCACAGAGGCTGACGCACACGCAAGCGCGGGGGGACAGTTGTGTTGGCACAAACCCAGCTGAGACTTCGATTAAACAAATGAAGGCAGTCAGTGAGGATATCACACAATGTTACACCAAGGATCTCAGCTCAGAAGGAGAGCATGATCAGAAAAAAAATATCTAAAAAAGCTAACAAACACGCCAGAATCTCAGTCCACACGCACCTACATCCGTAGCCCATATCAGGCCATAAGGAGCGGCGCTTTATGAGCCGCAAATTCCTAGAGCTTCATCATCATCACAGATCTGATCTCTGAAAGACTCCGAAAGACAATGTGCATCCAAAGATGCTTCTACTGTGTGCAGTGACAGAAAAAAGAGCCAGAGAGACCAAAGTGAACAAAGACTCTTGAAGGATTCAATTAGCCCGGCTTGTTTGATCTCAGACAATCCATTTCATTTCTCATGAATAGTGCATCTGCACGTGGTGTCTGTGAAAATCCATTTACTCCTCTCTGCCCCAAAACACTGATGGGTGACATCAAGAGATGCCAGATCAAGCCCCAGCCGCCCAGAATTATTTATTTACAAAGCTTCCATCTTTGCCTTTATTTTTAACCACAGAGATAAAAGCACGTTATATTTAATTCAACCTGTTTGTGGTTCTCCCTCTCTCAGTGCATTAGTCTAGTCCAGTGCTGGGAGGAAGCCCTGGTCATTTCTCATTCTTAGACAGGGCTCTCACTTGCTTGATGGACAGTAGCCTGTAGGCCACAGGACACAGCTCCTGTACAGTACAAGCCCCACCATGGCCCACCAATACTAGACGGGGATCCATATCTGTTAGCAAATAACCACAAATTGCTTTACGTTCCCTGGTTTGTGCCCTACTGTACTGTATACAGTACTGTGTTTTCCAATTTGTATGGGCTACTCTGATTCATACATTGATTTAGCAAAACTTCTTCGTCTATGAGCTTAGCTACAGGGGAATACATTTATTTTCTTCATTCCTCTTTTTTATGAAATCACAATCAGATTCTAATACATTATAAGTTATGTTCCATAACCTGCGGGTATATACAGCATGTGTGCAGTTAGTGCATGAATGTGGTAAATTCAGGGGTACAATCAATACTACATATACTGTATTCATAAAAACACTGGGCTGTGGTTTGTAAACTGTGGGGCTGGTACTCCACACTGCAGTCATGCTGCTGACAACGACTGTAGGAAGGATCTCTCTTTACAACTCCCAACTCCTGAATTGAGAGCGTTCACCGACAACAACTAATTGTCGCGATGTGGCACAGGTGGTAGAGGTGCCGTTAGGCAACCAAGGGATTGCAGATTCAAGCCCTGCTCCGCCTGACCCTTTCAAAGTGTCCTTGAGCAAGATACTGAACCCCGGTGGCAGGTTGGCCCCTTGCATTGTGTGAATGGCTGAACGTGAGGCATACATAGTAAAGTGCTTTGGATGCTCTAGGAGTGGAAAAGCACTATGTAAATGCAGTCCATTTACCACAAATTGGAGATGTTGGCACATTAGCCATTAGCCAGCCATTACTACACTAGCCTGGCGACGCCATCCTATGTTCTCCACCAAAAGCTTCTGGCTCCGTTCATAGTCTGGCCAAGCATAATACAAAACCTGGTTCTCAAATATAAAAAAGTGCGTGGTTCAAATTTG
>JASCQY010000002.1:1837294-1850431 GCA_030264315.1 Sardinella tawilis
GAGAGAGAGAGAGAGAGAGAGAGAGAGAGAGAGAGAAAGAGAGAGAGAGAGAGAGAGAGAGAGAGAGAGAGAGAGAGGAAGGGGAACGAGGAGTAGGGTGAGAGATATGAAAGACTGCCCACTTATGGGAAAATCCATTCCAGCATCCAGATTTCCCATATCAAAACATCTGCACATCCGATCAATAATTGGCCACTCACAATGGCAATCAATGGTGGTTGGCCCCTGAGGGGGATGTTTGGGTTGAGTGGGCGGGAGCATGGGAAACCCATGGCGTGCTGTGCTCACTCTCTGGCCTCTCCGGTGTCCTGCGTGGGCCTATCAATGCCCATCAGATACGTGGCTGCAGATTAAACAGGGTTAATTTAATCTGCCGTGTGCCAAAGCTTTGTGCTACATGCCATCGTCCTGCATGAATGATCTCTGTTGATGGGGGAGACAGCGCTTACTCATCGAATTAGGATTATAACAGTCACATCCTGGCTTACTCCAGTCACCGTCTTGGACAAAGACATGCAGTCCAATCACTGGCCCACAGAGTTTGGCACAAATCGCATGCTGCAGTCGTCATCCCGGGCAAGCTTGGGTTCATTATGTGGAAGCCGCAAAAGTATAACGCAGCCTGAAGGGGTGCAGTGAGTGACAGACAGGCTGATCCTTGCCTCAGGCCAGCCTATGATTGAGATTTCAAAGCGGGCATGCACACTGGCAGGCTCCGCGTCACCGTGCCATCTCTCTCACCCCAACAATTATCATTCAGGACAGCATGCCATGCAGTCAGAACACCAGTTGAAGCTTCCCCAAACTCTTTCGCTGGTGTCCAAAGATTGCAGCTTCTTCTGGTGGAAATCTGATGCGTGCGCGCGCACACACACACACACACACACGCACACTTTCCTGACATGCTGTACATGAAGAACACATACTGTAGGCTATCCTCATTAGTGAGCTCATTGCCCTTCATTAACAGCTTCATTTCCAGTTCTTACCTCTGTGCCAATACAATGCCCTCCTTGCCTCCTCTCAAAGTGTGAAATGGCATTGAGTCTGTGTTATGATTGGCTAATTCATACCAGTTACCAAGTAGCCTAAACGGAGGGTTCAGGGCTTAGGTTGAGGAGGGAAACTGGGATCCAGCCAGTGTCTCACAGAGGACACAGAGCACACCTGAGTCTGGCTCAGCACCCCAGGCGGCAGTCTTGAGTGAGATTATTAGAGACTAATGCCTGCCAAAGGGGGTTATATTTGGAACATCCTCTAGTAGGCCTTTGCTCGTCCAGTAGTCTTGGCCAACAAACCTAGGCCTACCCTCTGTCAAGACGACCTGGCGGAGCTAAAGTAAATTAGCATAAAGTTACATTCGAGTTCAAATAACCAAGCTGAGTCAAAACTTTATGTTTATATAAACCAACACAAAGTACTATGACTAACTGGTTGAAAACGAGAGAGAGCTAGGCATTTCTGCTGAAAAGAAAACGTTCATGGTCTACTCTAGACCATAGACAGTTGGTCTAGTGGATTTTACACTCACATGCATGCAGAGGTGTCTCCGCAAGCGTTTAACGTAGCCTACCAGCAGTGGGTGACCTGATAGGCTATGGTAATGACCTGTTGTCACTTAAAATGCACATTCTTCTGATGAATTAATATTTACACCCGTTCCGCAAATCCACAGAAAGCGCTTGACTTTGGTAACAGAATCCTTAGCAACAAACTGCAGAGTTGCTGCAAGTGATTGTCGTATAAATGAGTCACCAGCAGTATGTTAGACCTCAAGCTGTTTGAAAGGATAGGGAGACCTTCACTTTGACGGAGAGACTTGGCATTTTCTTGCAGCACTATAGTAGATATGGAGACATTCCTTATGCTTCACCTCAACGGAGATTTATGGTATTTACACAATGAAATCATTGCATTTTATCACCCCATTTAACTGTGTAATATTTGATAACACCGATGAGAAATTTTGCACAGCGCCCTCACCCGGTATCAGAAAGGAAACGCAGCGGACCTGTATACTCCGCTCTCTGACTTCTCCGCTCTCATTCTCTCTAGAAGATGGCGGACTGCGCTTCACTGTTGGATGAGGAGCTCTCTTCCTTTGTCTTCAATTACCTGACAGAAAACTCTGGGAGCCAGGTAAGATATGTTCGGATTCCATAAGTGCAGGGGCAGGACTACATGGCTTGGGATTTATTTTTGCATGTTATCACTTGAAGCAAGGCGAAATACCATCATCATTCAGGGACTGTCACTGGCGGCGGCGTCTCAGACCTCTGACTACACCAGCCGGCTTCTTAAGCCACTGACGTCTACACTTCACGTGGAGTTTTGGGGGATATTGTCATATTGGAAAACTTGGCCAAAAGGATGATTTCCTTACAGAATAATCCGTTTGTCTCCAAAACATGTTAGTGGCTTATTGATATGCACGGCACGGAAGCGTACGAAACTTTTCGGGGTTAATCAGCCAACTTCAGGATAGTTCTCAGTTGGCAAAAACGACACGAATTTGTGAGACTCACTCCGGACACGTGGGTGACAACCTCGTGAAACCGACAAGAAGTGCTATTGTTTTTCAGTTTTTGAGTGGCTGTATCATTCTATGGCAAATGATCAGACTGTAAATAAACGAGCAAAATTATCAAAACATGGTCTTAATACAACTTGTATGTGGGTGGACAATGGAATACTACAGCGTTAACGTTAGTGTGAACCGCCACACACGTGTATCATCTGCATAGCTGGTATTATTTGTGAAGCTTACTGTTATGGTATAAACAGGAGTGGCGTATTTTTCAACTTTGGTGTGCAGCTTAGTTAAGGATGAGCCCATGGTGAAGTGTATCCTAGCTTAACTAACGTTAACACCACCCCAGCAGGGAAGTCAGTTGTGCAAAGTTGATAATGTCAATGTATGAATTGCGGATGTCTTACTGGAAGCACTTTATTGAAGGGCCGATCTCAGGAGTTGGTTGCCTGTTTAACAAAAGAAATCTCTTTTCGTAATCGTTTGCGTAATAACCTTAGCTGATTGTTATAAAACGTCCTGTGTTGGTGAAGGCATCAAGGTTCGCTATCCTAACTCGACGGAAGACCAAATTGTTAATGTTAACATTAATGCACTGGATGGCGACAAGAAAACGGATCTAGAATATGGGCAGTTGCAATGTTATTGAGCGATTTGACAACATTATGGCCATTCATAGGCATTTTATACCGCTGTAACTGTTGGACTGGCAGGTTGCACAGAGATTACTTTAGAGACTGTTGACTGCATCTCAAATGTCACGATATCAGTATGCTAACAATAGATGAACTTGAAGAACAGTAGCGTTACCATTACTATTATTTAGCGTGTCAGTCTGTCAGTTCTGAATGGACTCACTGCATTGTTTTTTAACGTTGATGCTAGAAGTTCACAGGTCATTGTCAAACAAATTGCTTATGGCGCCTTGGCATACATTTGACATTTTCATAACGTTTTTATTTAGCCCAGAATGCAAGTCATTTGGCATGGAAGTTAACATGGATAAGTTAAGCGGACATTGGCATTGCATCTATGCTTTCGTGGATCAAGACACCCTTAGTGTTACGTTACATTAAATCTCTCTTGCAGAGACAACAAAAAATAATCTCGAAAAAGTAATAGGTGAAAACATTATCTGATTGATCCGTTTTGACGCAAAACATGGTCTTTATCGAGGCAGTGTAATTTTTTCACCTTTATTGTTGGTCTTTCGCGTCGTTTGAACTTGCTGTCTGGTCAATGTAATAGTACTCTCTCATCCTCGTGACCCGAGTTACAGAACACCGAGTTGGTGCAGTCATGTGCTTCGGGGCTTCTGGACGTAGTAGTAACGGAGGAGGAGGTGGCTCCGGTGACGCACGGCCACGCTCCCTCCCTCCCTCTCCATGTGACTGCCGTTGGTGCTGCAGCAACGGAGATCACGACTAATAATTCACTATTCTCCTCCGGTCTAGTCTGGCATTAGGGATTGAAAGATCAATCTTGACAACAACAACTTGATCTCAGGGGCACCAGAATGCCCCATCAACCTTAAATGCGGTTTAATTAGCCATGTTTGCGATTGTGTTTTTTTAAGGATCGGTTCTGTCTGATGCCCCCTGGTTTTTCACCGTGTAATAATCTTATTTGTCACACACACACACACACACACACACACACACACACACACACACACACACACACAAAGCACAAATGCACACACTCACACACACACACACACACACACACACACACACACATACACACAAAGCATAAATGCACACACGCACACACATACACACACACAAAGCACAAATGCACGCACGCGCGCACACACACACACACAGGGATGTGCAGAGCATTTAGTCAACTTCTGTCTGCCTCGTCAGTGATGTATTAACGCCTAATTGTACAGTGTATTGAGTGCCCTAATCCTCCCCTATGACCACCTCATACTATCCTGCCCTGCACTGACTGCAGTCGTGCAGCCGCGCACAAGCGCTATCACTACTACATCATGTGGTGCAGGCAGCCGATGCGCCCAGATGAATAATACACAGCGCCAAACCTGGGCAATAAAACACCTGAAATCAACTGTGCGGCTGGAGAGAGAACAAAACTGGTGCAAGGAGAGTAAGCGAGGATGGCATACCAACTACTCACTCCTGTGTGTGTGTGTGTGTGTGTGTGTGTGTGTGTGTGTGTGTGTGTGTGTGCTGTGGACGGCCTGCTATCGTGCTCAGAGACACAAAGTGTGCCATTTCTCAGCCATAGGCATTTAAGGGTTATGGTAATTGTGGAGATTTCAGCTCATCCATGCACATTATAAGAAAACCATTATCCTGAACCAATATAGCTAGTCTATGCTATTTCTGATCCGAGGGCTATATTCTATCCCGACCAGCAAACACGCATACACACACACACATGAACACACACACATGCGCACACACACATAATCATTGATGACCTTGATTCTTGTCCCCTCTACAGTACCTTAGGCAAAATTCGACATGCAAAATGTTCTCTGCTCACAGAAATACTGATTTGCTTTGTCCCATGGTTAAAAGTAAAATAAGAGTCTGTCACTGGACAGTGACCTTACCTTTGAGTTTGTTCTGCACATCTAGGGCAACGTCCAGAGGGTAGAGAGGGAGGACAGGGTCAGTGCTCAGACGCAGTATGGCCTCTGCTGTCATCTAAATCAATAAAAAAGAGCAGCTGTGAATTACGTCTTTTACGCAATTTGTCCAGGCCGTGTATTTATTGGAGGGGATGAAAAATGCAGTGTCAGATCCATCCCAGATCGAAATAGAGGGGAAAAAAAACAGACAGAAAGGTATGGTCACCTTGGACGATCATAACTATTGGTTTAAGGCTTCAGAGTGTCCAATTCAACAGACCCAAATGGTGCTTTATCCAGACATAACCCACTTAGAGACTCATGGTCCACAGTTAGCTCGCCTCTCCAAAGGGCGGCTCATGTGGCTGCCTGAAAACTTCCAGCTGTGTTATGCTCCATCTTGTTGTCCTCTGTGTGTGTGTGCGTGTGTGTCCCGCATTGATTTCTCTCTATCTTGGCCACTGATCAGGGTCTTGTAGTACCCAACAGCTCAATTTGGGCAACCAGCAAACACATCTTTATTTGTCCATCTACTGCAAGACTTTACGAGACGCCTGCGTTGCCAGCCATCAGTCACTCATGCCTCACACATGGCCTCACACTGTGGTATCTGTAGCCCCCCGCGACAGACCGGATTTCACGTGTCTCATCTCTTTCAGGCCATCATATCTGCCTGCTGGATGAGCGGCAGCTTATTGATTGGCTCCTCAGACCCTGTTGTGCCATATTTGAGTCTAGAGCCGTCAGCAGATACACACAGATCAGATTAAGTTGTCATCAACTCAACCACACAGTGTAAAGGTTCCCAAAGACAAAGAGAGAGAGAGAAAGAGAGAGAGAGAGAGAGAGAGAAACACCAAAACGTGTCTGGTGAGTGACCAAAAGGCTTAGGCTATATGGAAATAAAAGCAGCATGGCAATCGGCCCTGTTCAACAGAGAATCAGATATCATTTCTGCACTTAATAAGAATGACACTTATCACTGGAGGCTGTGAAGCAATCACTCATTTGTGACTGCATAATATAGTCCCATAAGAGGCTATTTGATAGGCTAAGCTAAACTAATCCCTCTCAGTGCAGATTCTGGAGCTCATGCCGATACAGATAGGGCTCATCAAAATCTGCAGAGAGAGACCAATGAAACGAAAGGGAACAAGATAACGGAAAACAATGACTGCGCTGGCTTAAATTTCACAAGAAGCTCGCAGGATGTCTAATGTTACTTTTTTTACTCTCCTGGGTATTTGGAATTAGCTCTCTGCCTCAGGAATTACGTGCCAAACTGGGATGAAAGATTGGCTCTGCAGCAGCGCAACTCTGACGTCTCTGAGTTTAGCATCATCTTCTACCTGACAGCTTCCAGCCTCTAAACAGGAGACTTATCGGTCACCTGGCGGTGAGAGGCACTCGCCACCGAGACAGTCGGGGGTTCATGCTGTGCTGACCCACGGGCGGTGATCCACACACTCGCCGCTTAGTCTGGCCTCACAGGAATCCGATCCGTCTCAACACAAAACCCAAATGGCAGCTCTGACATCCATAACCAGCTACTAATGTAACCCCTGGGTGGAGGGATGAGGTCAGGCAGGAAAGTGTTTGCCATGGCGCCGGCGGTGGGAATGCATCTATATGTGTATGCCTCTGTGTGTGTGTGTGTGTGTGAGAGAGAGAGAGAAAAAGAGAGGGCATGTCGCGGTTAGTTGACTATGCTCTGTTAAAATTCATTGGCTTAAGCATTTGTCAAATTGTGATTTACAATGAGCTGGGCATTTTCAAGCTGAATTCAAGCTAAAGCCATTTATTTAACTTTATTTTTCACTCTAAAGGATACACTGCCTAAGGGTGGTCTTTCCCGAATGACCCTTCAGCCGCTGTGTCATCTGCGATACCTTCGATGTTTTAACAGTCCGGTAGAGAATTTTTATGGAGCTTTTCTGCTATTTATTAAATCGCCTTACAGTGTACGCTGGGCCTGGTGGCCTATCAATCACGGAGGGGAGAGATTAGAGCATTGATTTGAGCAGAGTGAGTAATAATACTGCAGAAAGCATACATCATGTCCGAGTAATGCACCAGGACAGAGAAGGCCACTGATTTCTTATTTATGGCCTTATTTCTGGGGCTGCTCTGCAGAGCTGAGGTGCAGGAGAAAGCCTCATGTGATGTGGGAATGGAGAAAGAGAGAAAAAAAAAACACAAAATGTGAAACATGAGAAGGCAGTCAGTTCCTTGATAGCGACCTACCTTATACAATTGACACAAGCACAGCAATTATGTCATACTGTATGTCATTGCTATGATTAAATAGTATAAAAATGTGAATATTTTGAAAATATGTAAAATATGCCCCATTACCAATGAAATGTCATATAAAATCATGGAGGTGTGTGGGGTTTGAAAGCATTAGCGGGTCATTTCCATAATAAGTTAAGCTAATAACACTAAATATTTGTTTTGGTTTTGATATGACTGGATAAATATTTGGTTATACTAACAAGCTGAGCTCCCTGCTGTACTGATTGTATTTATTTGAATACAAAATTTCACTTGATAATTGTTAATGTTAGTTAAAAGAACAGCAGGAAGGAAGAGAAAGTAATCTACAGTACAATGTCTATTCCCTAGATTTGATGGCATAAGATGGCATAACGTTCAGGGCTCCAAAAATGGTCTTGCCTTTATGTCGTTCCTTTTATCATAGCACAACATATGCCAGCACTGTCTCCCCCATGCCCCACAATTAATTCACCCCCATCACAGTTGATGCCTGGCCAATGCATCCTTTTAAATTGTGTTGGCTGCTACCAAGGATATCATTTCTCTCTGTCCTCTACAGTCCTGTGGCCTGAACGCTCTCCCCCGCAGTGCAGAGTGAGATTTCTTACCGGCCCCTGAGAAAGTGTCAGTCTGAGCACACAGGTTTTAAATCTTGCCTGCTTTCCTTTCCAGGACACAGAAAAGCACCAGGGGGGTTCTGCAGGAGAATATATTTGTGTACATTAGACTGGAGGAGCACGAGGGAAGAGGAGAGAAGGCAAGAGGACCTGATAGTGCATCAACAGCAGAGGGCCCCCTTGGAAAGGCTTAGCTGAGGTGGAGTAGTGTTGTGGCAAATACTAAATCTCCACAGAAAAAGAAAGAGAGAGAGAGAGAGAAAAAGAGAGCGAGAGAGAGGAGAGAGAGAGAGAATCTGGCTGAGTGGGAGTTTTACTAGAGCATGCTGAGGCGATTTCCTTGTTGCATTATCCCATTTCAGAGGTCACTGCTAACACCACGCCTGAGCAGGATCATCTTAACATCGCAATGATCATGGAAATCTGTGCGAGGGTCAGGATTTGAAGATGAAACCAGGTGAAAGGAGAGCAGCACAGTATATAATATGGCCACTGCTCAGTCAAACATGTTTTCTCCTCTAGGGATAATGGCTGGAGAGGCAAATAATGGACGAAATGGGGGCAAAGACTGACACAACGGCGTAAGGCAGAATGGTGTTTGCTTCCGCCAAGTCCATTATCCATTGTTCCTATATTGGGACACTTGGAAGGCCATTATCCTGGTTATCGCCCAGGTTGCAACTCATGCGTACAGACAATATGGAAGAGTTTGAAACATAAAAGAAACACACAGTTCAGTTTTAAAAGGTGCTAACCTGTTCAGTTGTTGTACTATTTCTATAGTTACTGACCACTGTGAACTTGATAACAGTTGATCTCAGTGTTGCTTGCAAGTACAAATTAGTTGTTTTTGCTGTAACATTTTAGAAGAGTCCTTTTCCAAAATGCTGTAACAGCCATTTAAATGCTATTTTCTTTAATATATTTTAAATTATATTCTTAGGTAACATTGGCACAATTCCATCTGGTTTAATGTTATCTGATTTGTCCTTACCCAATTCAAACAAAACAACAGCGATTTTACTGATATTAACTGACAAGCACAATAAAAAGACATCATTTTTGAATATTTTTGAAAAAGGATATATAGCGTTTTGGAAAAGAGCTCTTCACACCACAGGCTTGCCCATGTTTGAAAATGATTTAATGCACACCAACCACATACTATACGCTACAGAAGCTGTTCATGCAGCGCCCACAGACAGTGTTTCTCAAAACTGCATCCAGTTCATTGCAGTTATCCTTCACATTAAAGTTCAGCTCTGAACATCTCATCACAAGACACTGCTTACTGAGGGCAATTTCTATTTATGTTTTGCGCAAAGTGGCGTTACACCAGTGAGGTTTTTGTCTGGTCTCGGGGTTGAGACCAGTACACCATAACATTTTTGTCTTCCTAAGCGGAATTGTTCTTGAGTTATTCAGTGAAAGTTCACTAAACTGCATGTGCCCTGCTGTGAACAAAAAATGCATTGCAAACCATACTCTGGGTCATCATATAGTATAGCCCTATACAGTAATGCTCCATACTTCAGAGGTAATTGAGATTGGTTCTTGGCAATTCGGAAATTGCCTTCAATCGCCTGGGATCATCTCCAGACTGACCTGCAGATCAAATTCAAATTTAATAAAAGGTTTGTTTAATTTCAGTGGGAATGTAGATTTAATTGTAGAGACTTAATCGAGCATATAGGAGTTCATACAATCCAGCCAACTAAATGACCTTCAGGGTCCTACTGCAGGACACTTTTTCACTTCTACTGTGCGATGTTGCATCAACAAGATCATTCATCAGCAAAAATGTGACTTATACATCCCGTAAATGGCATGACCTCAGATTTAGCCATTGTGAGCATCATTAGTGAATGACACAGCTGTTAAATATTTGGCAGCTGATTCACATAAGCACGATGCTATGGACAACACCGACACAAAAATCTTACAGGAGACGAATCGAATGATTTGGTTTCAGAATGAGTTCTAAATCTGAATCTGATAGAAAAAGGCACAAGCACACAAGGGAGTATTGCAACTTCCAATTCTTATTATTCAAATTCAAACTCTGAAGAAAACCTGTAAGTCATCTGTATTCATGTTGATCTGATCGACAAATGTTGCCATTGTAGATGAAAATGAAAACACAAACAAAAATAAATACTTTTAACTTTCAAACAAACTCCCCAACAGACGCTTTCCAGTTACTGCTTGTAGATGAAAATAAGATGGAAAGACTAGACTTCACGCAACTTACTGAAATAAAAAAAGGAACAAGTCACTGATGTCAACTTCTCTAGGAAAAACAAGACTTGTTAAATCCTCTGAGTGAATATACAAGATACCAGAGCTGATGCATGATCTTACATTGGAGTGGTTAATTAGTTATCGCTTTGGTGACCATTGTCGCCTGTCTTTATGTGAGCAATATGTCTGGAAGATTGATACCACATCTCCCAGCCTTCTGCTTCCATTCATTATGAAGCCAGATGGCAACAGGAACACACACACACACACACCACACACACACACACACACACACACACACACTTTCTTTCTCTGACACACAGACACACAGACACACACACAATACTCATGTTTGGGAGAGGCAAAGAAAGCAACACAATATTTGCCATCTCTGTTCATCTGGACAGATGCTTTCTGATGCGAACGCTTGTTTAGAGTGTGAGTGACCTTCTCCGTGGAAGCAAAGAGGAATTAGCAGTGCTGTCAAAATGGTGTAGTGTGACCTGCACCGCCTTAAAAAGGAAACGTGTTTATGATTAAAAGGCGCCTTTAATCTTTTTCCTTTTGAAATCTTCAGAAAAAGGGCACAGACGCAAAAAGCCCAGCTCAACTGAAGTCTAATGCTCTCGGGTGAGCTTCTGCCGAGCGACACTATTGTTGTATTACTGCTGATGAAATCAAAAGTTCTGTGTTCTGTGGATGGGGGCCGGAGCACCAATCCCCTGGCAGGCTAGAGGAGTCTATTGCATATATTCTGCAAAACTGAACAGCTTACCATATGCAGAATACCAGAATACATTGGGTAACTAAATGACAACATCAGTTTTTTGAAGAGAGATTTAGGCATTATAAGCAAAAAAGAAAGCAGACAGAGAGAGAAAGAAAGATAATCAGAGCAGGTTTTACTGGAGGAAAATGTGATATGATTTGATGACAAGCATCTGGTGACGGTAGGGACTAATTAAGTCCACCACCACCCCCCACCTCCCTTCAAAGTTTTATTCAAAACTACAAGCTCACAGGATTTTTGATCACAAAACACTCACTTTGCCACTTTATCAAATTCCTATTAAATGTGCACATTTGCAGACAGTGCAGGTGTTTGATCTACAGCCTTACCCAAGTGTTACGCGCCCAAATTCACTGATCAGATGTATGAACACATTGTTCACTGAAGCGGGCATTTGAAATCAAACATATGTGCTTTAAAGTGAATTACAAGCCTGGCTACACATGGAATGGGATGATCACTCACAGTCCAAACAATTACAGAAACCAAACACACAAATGAACTAATTAAAGAATAGAAATCGGCATTTAAAAATCACAACTGAGTACAGACAGTGGAGGTGACATTTTTTGGATGAGTCACCCACGCTGCCTGCCATGGCTGCAGCTTAGACTATGACTGAACATCCACCAAGATTCACATGGTACAGCTACAATACAACAACTACAGGAAGAGGCAGCGGACCAGTTATTTAGTAAGGAGACGACTACACATAACTGTCTACACTAAAGAAACTAATAATAGATGCACAATCTATTTAGAGCAATTTATGATCTTGCGATTATTATATAATATATAACTAAGAAATATTAAAATATTACAGCCATTACTGCAACATTCTCAAATGTTTTGTTAACCTTATACAGACATATTATAAATAAACCATTTTTATGATTGTGTTAATTGTGTTTTTGTGAGTAAGGTGTAGAAAATGCTACTATTTTGGTGCTATTGCAGTTATTACATTAATCCAAAAATCCAATATAATCTAAGTCCACTCTGGTGGCTCTGTAAATAGAAACCAAACACAGTGGTGCGGACTGAACTGAGAACAATTCCAGACAATTAACACACAGCTTCAGCAGGGAAGAGAGAGGCCCAATAGTGGCTGTTGAGCTGGAATATCAACAACATACTGCAGTAATTATATCTGCCGGGGCATCCATAAAATGGCAATCTTGTTATTCACATGAAAGGAGAACAGTGGCATGTTTTCACCTAGAGCCCCATTGTTAGAGTACGGCCAATGGAAAGGAAATGGCAAAACTGAGGTAACTGCCCTACTATACTAGTGGCAAGAATGGCTAGGCTAGTCAGCTACAAAATGACCATATTATTGCAGAAGCCATCATCAAAGTAGACCACTCTTCTGTGCCACTGAAGAAGCTTATGGAGAGAGACACAAGTACTCTGACGAGATCTTGGAGTGTGGGAACTCCATTGGGTCACGCTTTTATTTTGCTTTATTTTGTGACCCCGCCTACTCTCAGTGTATAGACCAAAAAAGATTGATCACTGTGTATTATTACTCTGATATTTTGTTTTCAACTGCAGAATTCAATGAATGACCCAATTAGTGTGCTGTGTTGGGTCTTTGAAAGTAAAAGCGTAATGGGATGGAGTGTCATTAGTCAACATCAAACAAGGCGCTGGGAAGAGGAGAGATGTTGATGGCTACAAAACTGGAGTGGAAGTGAAAAGGAAATACAAAAAAAAAGAATAAGAACAAAATAGTTTGTGTGAGTAGCCAGGATGGAAGCATCTGCTAAAGCCTATGAAGGACAGTCTTAAAAGAGGGCGGGAGAACACAGGGGCTGGTGGAATGCCAGCACAGTAATCCGGCTCCTTTCCCCCTCCACTCACTTCAGAGAGAGGGCCGGCATTAAAAGGGATCAAATGCACTTTGTGGCTCCAAAAACCATATGGTCCAGCAGCAAACTCAAAGTGTGTGGTTAGCAGATGAAGGGCATCACTCATGCCTGTAAGAGTCACTGTCAGTAAGCGCTGTGCCCAAGACACCTAGCAAGGCTAATGCACATAAACCCAAAGGGAAATGAGTGAGGGACGGGGGGGGGGGGGG
>JASCQY010000002.1:1913356-1924780 GCA_030264315.1 Sardinella tawilis
ACAAGCCGCGATGCCTCGCAGCCTCCGACTATAGACTTAAAAGGCTGCAATTGTCCCGTTTCGGACGCACACATAGAGTGGTATGCTGGTGCAGTGGTACTGTATCTCTGGCTAGTCATGAAGGCCAGTGCTGTGAAGCTTTTATCCACACTACACAATGAGCATCACCAAATGTGTAACACTCAGTGACCGGCTGCTTCATCCAGTGTGTGTGAAGGACAGTTCTCGCCATTCTCGCCATTTCTTCCTTCGGCTGTGAACCTGTATAATCAGCACCGCCCCAATAGAGAATACTGCACTTTAGAACGGCACTATTGATTGCACCTGTACTTATTTTAACAACCTGTTGCTACAGCACTGTTGTGGATTGCTGTGCTACTCATATACGGTACTTGACCAGGTACAGTATATGGTGTTTTTGCTGTGAGTGTGGGGCAGTGACATGGGATACTGATGCTTGTTTGTGTGTGTGTGTCGCTGTGGCTGTTTCATATGGGTGCAGATGCGAATAGATGTGCTTGTACAGTTGTCCTACTTGTGAAGTCCAAAAAATACTTTTTTTCCTCCCTTTGATGCTTATCACAAATAATCCTACCGGGATCGCTTCCACAGAGTCTAATCTCAGGTGTTCATTGACAGGTTTCCATTGAAGTAGTGTGTTGGTGTATTTCTTACTTATAATAAAGTGCATATAATCTGCTCTGACAAACCATGCAGGACTTTTCCTGTATTGAGTGGTTGTTCCCCTGTTCCCCTGTTCTGGCACCTAGCAGTGATAGGTTGAGCTGATGTAGTATGTTGCTCTATCTTAGTCAGTATTGAATAATCTTTGGCTCATTCATCTCTTTTACTGGTTATGCCAATTTCCATTTTGAAAGTGTTCTTACATTCCAGCATCGCAACATGGATGTGGTGATTTGGTGACAGTATTTCTGCTCTCACATTAAAGGTGTTCTTTCGAATTTGGTCCTCTGTCATCAATCATCCCTTCTGCAGCTTCATTCCTGTTGCTAGGTAGGTTGAGTGTACTTCTTGCTGTTCTAATAGCATGCGATTTCCATTGAAGCATTCTATGGGGTTGGGTTGCCCAACCCTCTTCCGACTCGGGCATGATGATGTTGGCCTTGTCAGGATTAAGGACACTTGATGCCACCATTGGCATGACCCTGGGGACACCACGTGGAGATGGCTGTTGGAAATTCCGCTAGCTTGCTTGTCATCACACGTCCTCCTAGCTGAATGGTTTACTGCTGGAACCATCCACTGTTGATGGCTTCGCTGGAATTTACGTTCAGATGCACATTTCTTAACTGATAGGCTATATTAGAGGAGGCGCTATGGTAGGTAAATATACTGTAGTGTCAAAGTAACTGCATATATCTATCATCTTGAAGTCCCATGCAGTCCCATGGTTCCATACTGCACTTCTCCTAGTTGTACAAGATGCCAGATGATGTTGCTGTTCTAATAATGCGTGAAACTAGAACAATAATTCATTAGGCTTGGATTTTAAATTTTTAATAAAATTCTTATTGATAAATAATCGATCATTGATTATTACCCACCCTAATCTTTGGTCAAATCTATGGCCACAAACATGTTATGCTGTCTACCAGAGTAGAGACTTCTAACAACTGCTGCCAGTTGTTTACATCACACTTTCCTTCTCTTGCAGCAAGAAGAGAAAACATTGGCTAATCTCCCACAGGTACATTCCATCGACCTTTCAAAACTAAAACAAAGGGTATTTAGGGCATAGGCATAGGCCTATTGTTTGTAACGGAGTTGATAAATACCTAAAAGGTCATGGTCATGAATTGGGTAGCTAATCAATATATCATAAAAGACAAGTTCATGTGCTGTTGCAGTTGTCAGTTAGTTTAGAGGTTCATTACTAGTTAGAAATTAAAATGTTATTGTGTTTTCATTATCAAACTATTTTTCATGATCAATATGTTAATCAACTCCCCTCAATAACTACGCCCATTTAGTATACCACCACTGACGCATACATACATAGGAGTCTGATCACACAAGGAATTCCATCGGCAAAGTAACCCATTTATACTTCAGAGAAACATAAATAAATTAAATGATAAATTAAATAATAAATTAAACAGAGAGCATTTAACTACTTTAACCTCAATGCATTATGCAACTCAAAGAGATGCAAAAGCACAGCACGGACAGCATTTTTTATCCCTACGCATTGTTTCATTAAAAAGGCAATTAGGCATAATGAGAGCTTCCAAATGCACCACAGAAAAAGGCTTGCATCCTCTCAGATTTATAAGATCCCCAGGCTGACCTTGACACCAATAACAAGTTTCCCTTAATGGACTAGAAAGTTTGCTTGAACCTTAAATGTATATATTAATGCACTTGGGACCTACAACAGCTTTATAGGTTTATCAGTAGGAGTCTGAGTTTCAGCACACATTAAAAAAGGGAGCCTAGGGACCTGGACAAGATGCTACATGGAGAAAAGATATGCAAAATATTGTGATCACTGTGAGTGATGCTGCACAGAGGACCACTTCCTCCTCAATAATATTGGCTGCATTTGTTCATTAAAGTCTCAAACACGGGTCCCATTGCTGTGCCCGTGCCACGTTTAAATCAATATGCAAATGCCTGCATTTCTATTCAAAGGCTTTTTTAAACTTCAACAAGGTTTCTAAATAACCCAAGGGATGCCATTCTTTCCATGTGAATAGACCCACCTGTCAGCAAGAGGAAATTAACATGTAAAAATTGTTGCAAACCATTTCTCCTCTTCTTGTTTGTGTCGAAAGGCAGGGGAAGGATAGCGGCTTTCGCTTTAGAAGGTTAATACGATTATGAAATCAAAAATATCCCCTCCCTCTAAGGTACAGCAGTCAGCTAATAGAGGAAGCTGTATTATAGCCTAATGCCACAGACTTCTACTCAACACCTGAAGCTGTTCTCAGCTAATCTGTAAAATAGTTGTGGGAAATTTCACAAGAAACAAACAAGAGACAAAATGCTACAATGCTATAGCCCAGACACCACGAAACGACTCAGAGTTGTAAATGCAGCCCACATCTTAGTCATACACTGGCATTTCTGCTTAGTGAGTTAAAATGAATCCTGTTCTTCTTGCATGCCAACTAAGTAAATTATTTAAATGTATATTATTTCCTTTCATTTTGGGCCACATTTGAGAGTTAAGCTCAAAATCCCTTGGAGAACTCCACTAATTATGTAAGATTTTTAATTAATGTTATAATTATACCATATCATATACTGTCCCCTGCAATTAACTCACACCTTTTCCTGTGAGATAGCGTTCAGTTATGCATCATTTTATTCAGTACTGTCCCTTCTTGGAAACTGTAATGACAAAAGTGCAAGCCCACTGCTGAATTGCCCATGCTAAGATAGCCTATCATGTATCTGTAAATTATATCAAGATTCTCATCCCATATGTTTATATCACATGCACTAAATTTGCAATTATGCAATGAAATTAGACAAACATGAAGACGACTGCAGAACATGAATATGTATGAGAATGGGCCATAACAGGGTCTTGTAATTCTGTGGCAGTCTCCTGTTTCACTGGTAAACATGGGGTACAGCAAACCACATGGGGTGTGGGGTGCCGTCTTATGCACATCAGACAGCTGTCGTCTCCAGAGACACACATCTGGCTAATGCTTACCAGGTCATGTAGCAGTGTTTGGGCAAACATCTTTTAACTTCACCACATTCACATTGGGGGATATACGGTATGACAAGACTAAATATTCAAGACAGCGTTGTGGCATCATGGACCGACACACTCAGACATGCTTGACATAAACGCTAGGGCTAGAAGCAGCCCAAATATATTTGTAAGTCAACTGCCACAAGCTGTACCTCTCTCCTGAACTGAGGGGGTGGTAGTATCTTACACAAACTTCTAGACCTCCTGTGTGTCTTACTGACACACACACATTCACTAACACTGGAGTAAACACCACTTCTAAATAATTCAGTGTCCCCTTGACCAACTCCCCCCTCCCCCCCAAGTGCACCCCTCACACTCACACTCCGAGAGGCACCAGCACCACTGCTGGGTTGGTGATAGAGTGAGGAGGCATGCAACATCTGTTCAGACATCTGTTCTTAGTCCTCTGTGTCCTGACTGTTGCCTGCAACAGTCCTCAGGTATTACAGTGGTGCCATGTTTCTGAGGCCAGTCCGAGCGGTGCATATGGTGGGGATGGAATGGGGATGCCACACTTGGATGAAGCTCGCAAAATCGGCAAACTTACACCCCTTCAGACAGTGACACCTGCCTGTGGAATGATGGGGATGACTGGAACCCAGTCTGTTATGTGCAGTTCCATAGGTAACGACGGTAAGTGAAGGAAAACATGGCATTTTACATGTATGCAAGTCCATTGTCAGGATATATTTGAGGGGTTGTGGTGCGGTGCAGGGGTCTGGGTTTCAGCACCGTGGACAGCGGCATATGTATCAATGCACTCTCCAGCTTCACTGTCACACAATGACATTCTTTGGTTGGATTGATTCAAGATAAGAAATGCTCTGTTGTTTACCAGGGACAGTTAGCATATCACAGTTTTAAAAAATCATAATAAATCATAATGTGATTTGTGTGATTAGTCTAGTGTTTGAAGAGTGATGTCTAATTGCTAAAAAGCATATCTGATGATATAAACCCTTTAAAAATGACTGCAAAAAATGACTGCGTGTCTAATTACCATCCATAAATAATGCTGTTATATCAAAATTCTATATGCGTCTGTCTGGATAATTAGTGGTACAACTTTGTCCTGACAATAAAAAGACAACAAGGTGGCTGAACAGTAACCCTTGCAGAATGTTGAATGTTTGACACTGAGTCAGTGGAATACTGATGTTCACCATATTAGTGCTGACACAACTTTTCAAGGAGGAAAACCTGAATTTCCATAATTAAGCCGTGAAATGCAATTATAATTCCTCAGTTCCAGCACTTGACTTCATAGCGGTGGTGCAGGATATGAATTTTAGAGCGGGCTCCCAGGGGCGCATCAAGCGCAAACAAACAAAGCCGCTCTCGAGCTGTTCTCCTTTTCTCGGAACTCTCACATTGACGCTGGGCCTCACCCAGCCCCTGCTCACGCAGGCTTGATCAGCCAAGCCTGGGGCCTTGTGGACTAACTATTGCTCATTCACTTCTAACATGAGACGCCACAGGAATAGCAATCAAATAAAGAGATATTATAGTATCTGAGAAGCTGCTTGAGGAAGGAGGGAAGCAGAGAAGTACAAACGTGCACTGAGAAAAAAGGAAAAATGTATTGGGGTCTTCCTCCTCCTCCTCTTCCTCCACTCTCACAGCAGACATAAACATTTAGGTACATGAAAAAGAAAATGTCCTACACTGAAGAAAATAATGTTACCCTCCACGGTAAAAACAGTCACATTGCCCATTCTTTCAAAATTAAGTTATTGTATTTTCCTGAATGAGCACATGAAAGCTTTCAAATTATACCTGTATCAATAATACTGGTCAACAAAATACGGAGATAATGAAGTTTAAATGGTCAGGGTTTGTAAAATTGTGCAAAAGAAAAAAACAGAGAAGTAATGAAGTTTACTACTACTGTGACATTAACTGTCATGTTGTTTGGGCACAGCTATGTTGTAACATTACGCATCTGAACTCGTTATGAACTGTGGACACTTCCTGTCAAACTTCTAGCACTGTAATCTGCTGGTCTGGAGCCTACGCCTTCATGACTGAAATAGAGTATAAATAATATAAGGCATGAATTTTGACAAGGTTCATTCATAATGTGAAAGTGTAGAGGTTGTACTGTCAAATTAAGCTGAAATAAAAAAAATTGAATAATTTTAGCTTACACATTTTATATCTTGATTTAGCTTGGTTGTCCCAAATGTGTCGAGTGCTTGGTTTTGCTATCTTAATAAGTGCATACAGTAAAATACTCAAAAGTCCAACCTGAGTAAAAGTAGATACTCTACCAAAAACATTATTTTCAAAGCTATTTTTGAACAATAAAATGTTTTCAGCCAATCAGAAACCATGGAATGTTTTAAATTATTTCATTCACATGAGGACACGTCATCGTTATACGTTATACGTCATCGTTATAGTTACACTTACAGTATCTTTATACTGTCATTGCCGTTCCAGGTGTGAAAGTATGCAATTAACTCAGGAAATGCAGTAAAGTATAAATAAAAGTTTACAGATTACCAAAAAATACTTAAGTACTGTGGTGAAGTATTTTTACATAGCTACTATCTCTGATCTTAATAGTTTACTTACTGATGCTTGGGTATCCTGGGGTTGAGGGGTCTCCTCCTGGGTTTAGAGTGACACCAAAGGCCTCGTGCCAGATATTGCCCTCGTTGGGAACATCACAATGATCCACATAAAGCAGCACCCCCCCAAAACCCATCTCTTCCAAGAGAGCCAGCTGAAATGCAAGTCCAGACAGGTTGGATCAATTATTTAAAAAAGCCCACAAAAATAAAGATAACAAACAAACAAACAAACAAATAAAAACACCAACCACACCCTCATTTCACGACTACACACCTCACAGAAATGATGCTATCATTCAGAAATTGTAAGGCTCCATGCTGATGTGGCCTCACTACAAAGAGAGGTACTAAAACATATCAGCAGACATTTTTTACTTTAAAAGGAGGTTATTACTTGAAAGGAGGACATACTGTTTTATCAGCATTTCTGCCCTTGGGATATCTTAGAGATTTGCATCAGGACGTGCAATTTGAGTGACAGGGGTTAGCATAACATTCGTTTCAGCGCTAACATTGTGGACAAAATACATCAGGGCTTGACTGAAGATTCGAAAAAGGTGTTAGCAGGGCATGCAGGGTCAAACATGTCCGTCAGGGGAGTGAGCAGGCCGTGTGAGAGTGATTGAAGGCTACCCCAGGCTCAGCTTAGCCAATGGGGGGAAAGCATTTGTCAGTGTGTGTGTGTGTTGTGTGTGTGTGTGTGTGTGTGTGTGTGTGTGTGTGAGAATGACTGGGAGACATACGTCTCTTTTTGAGAGCTCACTAGATATGTGTGACAGACGCCCCAAAGCCCGCCAGCCTAGATAACAGTAGACTGACAGCTGTGCTAGCCCCAGTCCCCACCCCCACCACTGCATCCAGCCCTGGATCAGCCCTGAATGTCTCTACCAGCCCCTCGACAGGCTGCTCTTCACACACAGTGCTCAGTCGTGCCTTAGGTCCTAGCCTCAGGTGAAGAGAGGACAAATCCCTAAGCAACTGCTTGAACGAGGAGAGTGAAGAACTTTAGAGTGAGGAAAGGCCTGGGTTAAATATAGGATTACGTCTGTAGTTCATTTTTATTTATATATCAATTTATTTCTGTACACTTATTTGCACTTAATTTAATAGGAACAGTAGCAGTGGAATGCTATGTATAGATTGTTTCAGGTTCTAGTTCCATTGCTGGTCCCCCAGGACTTCCTGCATGTAGACCATTTCAGGTTCTAATTCCATAGCTGGACAAAATAACGCTTGAACATTCTATCTTGGTCCCCAGCTACTTCCTGTTACATTAACATAACATATAGAATGTTAAAAAGGAAGTCCTGGGGGACCAGCTTTGGAACTAGAACCTGAAACGGTCTATATAATAAAATGCTTAACATTTGATCCCATTGACTCTGTGTAAATATACAGTATGCAGTCCCTAGTTACAAAAGGCTCATCATTAAAATACTAGAGTTGTGAGTAGTGTAATATAAAACACAGTTCTATTTCTGATCATTTCTGACCTGTGGGGAAGGTGAGGTGCTGTATCATATGACTGATGAGACCCACAAGAAACAGGTATCTCTAACTGTTATACGTAACCTATCCATGTTAACTCAACATCTGTGCATGACAGGATGTGTCACATCCTTCCATCTGGCCTCTCTAAACTGTAATATAATGAATATTTGTTCTGCAGTGAGAGACTGTGACAGTATTTTGGACATACCCGTCCACCACTATCTCAGATATTCACCAGGGTGAAGTGTAAGAAAGCTGCAGGGTGTTTTTTCACCAGCCAGGGCTGATGTTGCTGACCCACTTTGCATCACGACAGCCATTTATATCCACTGAGTCACTTTTTATTAGGCCATGTTTGCCTCTCATGCAGCAACATCTGTAAAACAAACTCCTGCACTCTCAGGAAAATGCAGAAACGGAATGTGCCAAAGTCCCACACAAAATCATCATGCTTTGGAACTGGGTCCACATGTGTACCACAACACGGACAGGCAGCACAGGTGGCACACTGGCGTTAAGGGAGTTGTAACGATGACAGATCCTTATGGCCGGACATACATGGAGAAGAGACAAATGACCTTTTCGAGGGGATAGAGATAAGTGATGTTGTAAAAGGGAGCGAAATCAGGGGATCAAAATGGTATTAAATCCAATGTGGGAGTTCTTCACAGATAGCAATCAACACCTTGGGGGTATTTTTGTATCTGCTCTAAACCCCAGACAATAATGCCATGGATCACGGCCTCTCTTGCTAAATGCCAACAGCCACTAACACCCTGTCCTTCACTGCAAAATCGGGGTGCACAACTAGGCATACAACACTTGACATTTACTCACTGGTAGACACTCCTGTATAGCCTTTCTACCAACACCATTCCCAGGCATGCAGCACTGTCTGTGCTAGTTGTGGGTACTGGACATGTAGTGTAGCATAAGTACAGTTTAAAAGAAAGTCTAACCCTTGTTTCCTTTCACATGTTGTTACAATTACTGTTAACTGTCTACAGATGCTCAGTTTCTGACCAAATTATCTGTTAACACCTCAGTGACGACAATTTATAGCTATCTAGATGTACCACCTAGCGGTACATAATATGACCACCACACATTGCTGCATGCGCCACCCTAAGAGCATGAATGTTCATGTATACATCTTTTGATCATTCTGATCACAAATCTTAGAGATTCACCCGTATGAGTTACACACTTGTCAACACTCAGTGGAAAATGTGGAGTAATTACTACCTGAGAAGACCTCCTACGTAGAATGTTTCTCTTTCTCTTTAATTAGAAATTGATAAATAGTTTGACTGGACTTAGTTGTTGTATAAGAACTAACAATATTGCACCAAGTGCGCTAGGATCACACCTAGCATGCACACCTGCACAAGAACACATTCAGTGGCGCCGACACTGGTAGCTTTAAGATTTCCACTTCCACTCTATCTAATCTCCACTGGAAGGTAATGCTAGTCAAGGGGGATGAAAGCGCTTTGTTCAGAGGCTGAGCAGCGGGATCACGACTGAAGCCTTCCCTCAATGCCAGCTTCTTGTCATCTCTTTCGGCACAATGTCTTACCGCAGCCGGCACTGATAAGGAACTCTCTACAGGCCCCATGAACCAATGGTGCCTCTATCTGAGCCCACAGGGTCTCTATTTACTTTGAGAGATAAAAGTCCTCCTGCCTCTGGCAGCCTATCTATCCATCTATTCATCACCTATCTGTTTATCTAGACATCAACAAATATATCGACAAATCTGTCTAATCTGAACTCTGACCTCTAGCAGACTTTATGCACTCGATTTACTATGCATTTGCTGCATCTCGATTCAAATAATCCAAATCATAAGACTTCACTGATGTATGAATTGTACTCAAACAGGGGTTATCTTTTGAGTTGTTGATGCTTTGTAAATAAATCATTCATAACTTACAGTGCAGGAAAAACTGTAATGTCTTCCTGTTTGAGAGTCAGTACTACTGCACATAAAAAATACATACAGGGTTCTATTGCAGGAGTGTAATGAGAAATGGGAATCTGTCATGAATTCCATCATCGGTACTGCAGTTGGCACATTTCACATTACTTGAGTTACTTTACTAAGAATTCAGTGAATGAAAGCAAAGGTAAAAAGTGATACAGACTCTAATGTAGCACATGTAAAAAAAAAAAAAAAAACAATACAATATCTCTTCCCAAAGAAATGATGACTTGAGTAACAACAAATTGATAGAATTTAAACAGGAGTCTCTCGTCAATAACGTGCTGTCAATCACAGTAGTGCTCCTTTGGCACAGTAGTTTTACATTGACATTGACAGACAGCAATCTCTTTATTAACTGCATCATTCGTTAAAGGAATATGCCACCTTGAACTCATTCTCCAATGAAACGTGGCTATTTTCTAGGCCGATATGACTCTAGTCTAGACGGTCAAGAAATGTATGTCAGTAAAAGAGAATAGCAATGTTATATAGAATGTATGCCTTTTCATCACCGACCAAGACTTCCAACCAAATATGCTTAGGAATATGGGTAACAGAAACTGCTGGTGAAAACCAGACAGATAAAGATATGGCTCCACTAGCCATCTAAAAAAAAAAAAAAGTAAAAGATGATTAAACCTAGATAACCCAGGACCCTAGCAGGGCAAGATATCAAATTCCTAAAGAAGAACAATGGCGTGTGCAATTTTTTTGTTTTACAATGTGTGATGTGTATTCTGTGGTGTATGAAAGGGGATGCTAGTCACCAAAAAGGTGGACCTTGTAGCTTTGCAAACCTTGAGTAGCTATACTGTAACTTGCCCCCTGAGCCGTGAATATATACTGCAGTGATCCATCAAAGTTGCCTTTCTCAAATTTTTGACCAAAATTAAACTGGAATGGGAGTATAGTTCCATATTATATCAATTAATTTTCATTTTCTGTCTGTCTAAATACACTTTGTAACAACAGAAATGTTTTGAGAAAGATCCAAGGTTCAATTCAATTCAATGATCTATGTTAGGCTGGAGCTAAAAGTGCTACTATCAGCCTATATGTCAGCCAGTGCTACTATCAGCCTATTGAGGTTTTTCACCTGCAACGTCATAATGCTGTCTATGGGAATTTAACATTGGTAGGCAAAACTGACGTGGACTTCCATGAAAATTAATGGTGGCGGTTTATAGAAATTCATGTAAGTGGGTGACAGCAATTGATTTGAGATTGAGAACTACTTGTGTGTCAGTATGTTGTTTTAATTGCCCAGAAAAATGCGACATTACGTCTAATTTCCCTGCTAAGTAACGTTCAACCAACAACATTGGTTGCTAACTTTCTTACAAACTACAGAATGTGTAATTTAAAGACCCATACTCTGTCTGCCCATAGCACGTCAGTCATGAACTTCAACGAAGTTATTAAACTGTAGTCGTTGTCTGTCTTTCATAC
Source organism: Sardinella tawilis (assembly GCA_030264315.1). Classification (NCBI taxonomy): domain Eukaryota; kingdom Metazoa; phylum Chordata; class Actinopteri; order Clupeiformes; family Clupeidae; genus Sardinella; species Sardinella tawilis. The sequence goes on from JASCQY010000002.1 coordinate 1,924,593, forward strand.
CCGGAGAAAACGGTGAAAAGCAGAGAAAAGTGTTTCTAGCGCTGTCCATTGATTTGGCTGCAGGTGATGGCCTAGATATCATGAAACATACTTTTTCCTCCAGTAAATAAGGAAGTGACATATTGTAACAGGCTATTGAATGCTTCAGTGTGGAGAACAGTTTCATAATTTTCACTTTAGTCAAGATT
>JASCQY010000002.1:1964013-1975165 GCA_030264315.1 Sardinella tawilis
AGAGAGAGAGAGAGAGAGAGAGAGAGAGAGAGAGAGAGAGAGAGAGAGAGAGAGAGAGAGAGAGAGAGAGAAGCAGAGAGTGTGCACAGGATGGAAACACCATCACAATATTTTGACTCGTCTGTATTTCAGCCTCCCACCCATCAGCGTGCTTGCCTGCCTCTCTCCTCTTGCAGAGATGCGACTGCGGTCGGCTGCTGGCAATGGGGCTTGAAAAATAAATGTGACTAAATAAATAATAAACGCGGCGGAAACCACCAGGATTGCTCGCAAAGTCGGCATTGTGTCACTTGAGCCTGAGAACTCCGTTATCTTACTGACACAAATATGCAAGCAATCCATGATCCCTGCTTCAAAATAAACCAGTGTCATCTCAGTTGAGGTTTTGTCGACATTTAATTTCACATTAAAGAGCTGCTTGGGAGCCTCCCCCTGGCCTGTCAGCCAACTCCACAGCTGGGCTTGCAGACAACAAGGCTGTCTGTCACCTGTAGGACGGGCTATGCTCTTGGTTCCAGGACTGCCTTTGTTAGTGGTGAGCAGGTCCCAGGGAGGCTGTCCCAGCAAAGGCCACATCTGTCTCTACAGGAGCGTCTGACTGTGAGAGCCTATGCAGGCCACTATGCAACGTGCCTTGTGCTGATTTTTCGTTCTTGCACTGTGACTTTCCTCACACTATCTATGTGTGTGTCACATGTGTGTGTGTGTGTGTATGTGTGTATGTGTGTGTGTGTGTGTGTGTATGTTGAAAGACTCGATAAAGGACTCGGTGGTATAATCCCCGGGACTATGCTTAGCAGGGGCGTCCTCCTCCCTGAGCCAGGCTTGTGCCTGACCGCATACCTGCATAGATGAGGGGGTTCTGCTTTACGACCTTACTTGATCCCTGGGGCACATCATCAGTTGTGACACACATTCGGTAACACTTCATTCTATGGTTCACATGTCAGCCACTAATACAGAGCTAATTAATCCCTGTACTGGTAACTTGTAAGGCATGTTTTAGGCCATTTCAATCATTTGTTATGATATAAACAATACATTTGTGAATACATGCCTAACAAATGATTGACATTGCCAAACACATGCCTTACAAGTCACTAATACAGGCATTAATTAGGTATGAGTTAGTGACTGATACTGTATGCAAACCTTAAAATAAAGTGTTACCCTACATTCTTATAGTCATGGGACTAATGACAAAACTTCAGCTGCACATGCGGCACGTGCACAGTACCTGATAAAGAGGACATTCCAATTGCGGAGTCCAAGATAAAACCCTGCCATATACCTGTACTAACCCGTATTTGAAAATGTCCCTTTGCAAGGATTTTTGGTAAAAACCTAGGAATACTGAACATATGTTTCCACTTCTGGTGTTGAGATGAGACCATTTTTTGCTATTTTAATTTGGATTACAGATGGTTTATTTCAAAGATGTCAATTAACATGTGAATGGGAATATATTTGTTACTCTGCTCTGTATGTAAATATATAATATGGACCTAAATCCAAATATGGTGCCCAAAGGTCCATTTTACATTCTCTACCTGTATCTCTACCAGGGGTAGTGAAATTCAGACTGGTAGTACCCTAATGCCCTAATGTGAGTGTGATGAAAATGGACATTAGTTTGGCTGTAAATAGGTCTAAGACGGTACGGTGCAATGGTTAAGTCCGGACACAACACAGATGTAGGGACAAACACCCAGAGCTAACATTTGGGGGACAGCTTGATAAATAACCAAAGATCATCGAATAGTTTACCCTCTCTGCTATAACTAAGGATTGGAACTAAGAACAGGGAAAGGACAGGATTGCAAAAGAGAAAAGGAAATTAGAAAAAGAAGGATGGGGATGGGATGAGCATTTTTACCGGCTATGTATGTATGTCTGGGCCCGGAGTGAAATCCATTCAAGTGTCCCTATCTAATATGATGCCATTCTACAGGCTGAATGTTGTGAATGCTTATTACTGTTTAAGATTGGATAGCTTATTAAATGGACCTACATTCATGTCCCTTTGCAATGCTATTAATGCAGCAATTGTCAAAATTCCCATAATTTTTAAATTTTCCCATAACAAAAAAATGAAATCTATGGAAAACACTAACTCATTACAAAAAAACATCAAACTGAATTTTGAGGCAAACAACATGAATATCAAAAACATTTAAGGCTATTAGAATGGCATCCTTCCATGGTCTCAGCAGGGAGGTTTGGCCTGTAAAATGATGAAGATCTCTGCTCTATGCAAAAGTTAGAGTCTACAGTGAATATTATACCGTAGACAAAAATTTATTTTTTGGCAGTGGTTATTGCTAACCATTTCCACAACCATGAGAGTTATCATATCAGTCCCATTATCAAGTGACAAGGCTTTAAGACATCAAATTGTGCTATTTCTACCATTTAGTTTTTTATTCTGTTAGTTCATCCTCAGCTCCCCAAAATAGTTCTAACCTTAGCTTTACGTCCCGTTCTCAAGCAACGCAACCGTTAAATCGAGCTGGAACTCCTAACCCTTACGGCTTGGAAGTTCAGAGAGTGGGGCTAAAATTTGCTTGTGCATACGCCTGGGTGAATGGGGCCTTCAACACTCCCCCATCACTAGATCAATATGCAGACCTCACTACAAAAGGAAAGGAGTTGGTCTAATTGATTCTACACTATATGTATCTTATGTACAGGTACGTCCTCTACAGAGTCCACAGCACCTGCATGGTAGCCTGGCTTTCGCGACAAAAGCTCATACAAGCTTAGTCTGGCCAATCTCAAATACTAAACATTTTCTGAGAGGCAAAGAATTATATGTAAACTTGTGAAGGCCTCCTTCTTAACCCTGGAGTGAAAGCTCGCTTCTCATTGATGCCTAAAAGTCTGGGACAGGAAATGCAGTAAATTGGCCATACTGACTAAAATGTGAAGTTTTGTGCAGCGTCATAGGAAGTATAGGTGAGCCCAGGCTACCTGTATAGTTCAAGACCAAATGAAGAAGGGGCTTCATTACTTATCAAATGTACTCTCAGCCATTAGGTTCTTAGGTTCTTCAGAAAAAGTCTGTGGAACTGACTTCACACACATCTGTACAATACTAGAGTATGTACATCAATGCAACCACTATGGTTTCCTAAAAGGGATTTCTGTTGCACTTGAGGAAAAATGAGTTGTTAACGCGGTCATGATAAATGTTGAATACTGTAGAACCAGAATTACCTCTTTAATGCCTTCAGATCCTCCACTGTGATGCCCCTCAGCACCCCTTCCAGAACGTCCGCATCTGATGGCACACCAGATACCTGACCCCCTGTGCTGTGCGTGTAGCGTCCAATCACCAGCCCCAGGATGAACACGCCTGCCACCACTAAGATGTACTTGACTGCCCAGCTCCACTTCTCTGTCCTCCTTTGTGCTTTGGAGGCTGCCCGGGTGAAGCGGGACCCGTAACTGGGCTCCTCCTGGAGGCGCTGGAATCGCCCGTGCGGGGAGGTGGAGGGCTGGATGGTCTCCAGGTCCAGGTCGCCCCCTCCTCCTCCTCCTCCTCCTCCTCCTCCTCCTCCTCTGACGGAGCTGCCCACGGGCTGTCGCTCGACACACTCCAGCTGGAAGCGGTCCAGACCAGGCTCCTCCAGCTCCTTCTCCATGTCCCACTCCAGCTCCAGAGTCGCAGCCTGCAGCTCCTCGCTCTCGAGGTCCCGCGAGCGCAACGAACCCCCGTGCCCTGCGCGCACCTTCCTGTAGGCCATGTCCTCACCTGCACACACCCAGGCAAACACACAGGCACACACACACACACACACAATACAGATGATCACACAAATGCCTAGAAATGTCAGTATAGCACATAATTTCTTTGTATACGCACTTTGTTGTGCTCTGTATGTTTCAAACAAACCTGGGACCGGTATTCATAAGACAGGACTAAGCAGACATGCACTATGTGCCCCAAATTCATGTTCTTGTAACCAGATATCTGCCATACAGTAACTATTATATACTGAGGTTGAAATCCGGCAATATTACATCTAATAGGAAATTGGGTATATCTAGTGTTTTACGTCATAAATATGATTTTCAAGCCCTGCTAAAGCAATACAGTGTGTTCTAAACCATTATGATACAGTTTAAGAGCATCACCTAAAATATTACTTTAAAATAGTATAAAGTAAATTAAATAATAATAAAGTGCACTTAATGTCATATTCTATAAACCCTTTCAAGATTTAGCTAAAATAAGTATATATATATATATATATATATATATATATATATATATTTATTTATCACACAGTGAAATTGAATACTGAATTCTGATTGGCTAGCAGGTTGTGCGTTAATTCTTCATAAAGCACACTTATGAAGGAGATCTGGTGAAAAAGTTTAATTACCATTCCCTATCAATGGTCTTTTGAATGGTAACCATGCCAACGATGGTAAACGGCACTTAAACTACAATGGAATCCACTGAACCATGCTTAAAAGGTAAAGATATTTTACCTTCACATTATTCAAAATAAATAAATAAATAAAACCACTTCAAGTTTGCTTACATAAAAAGAATTCTGAGAAGAATTCATTGAAGCGTTGCTGAATGCAACCACACAGCACTTCTGCATTGACTTGCATTATGTTCCTCATAGCAACTACACATTACATAACATGGTATAAGAGCTGGCCCAGCGCTACTTGGTTTTCATGCTAACTACAGAGTAGCGCCGCATTAAGTCCAACTATTGACACTTCATGTTAATATTTCGAGGTGAATTACGATGTTTCAAGCTAAAAAAAAAAAATAAATGCAACAACATTGTTAAGGCTGTGGTAGTTACAGCATGGCCCTGCACACCATGACAAATACAAGCTCTGGGATTTATGTATCTGCAGGCAGTGCCGTAAGGCTTTCACCTCTGTTACTACATAGTAAAGAGTATTCTCAAAGGACACAGTGAGAGCACACGGGTTCACTGCTGCTCCTAAAAAAGATCATTAAGGTTGATGACATGGTGGGAGCAAATTCATAAAACTAGTAGGCTCCTGTTTTAGTATAACATCTGATTTAACTATCGTTTTTACCAGCAGTACCATCATAGTCTGACAAATAAGCAAAAAAAAAAAAAAAAAAAAAAAAAAAAAAAAGAAAAAAGAAAAAAATCCTCCCCAAGCTTGTGTAAACATTTCAGCATTAAAATATGTCTGCGGCAGCCATCAAACCACACTGCTCAATCACAAATGAGGACAGCCACTGAGGAGCCATTTTAGTCGGCGCAATGGTTTAAAGTTTCATTTGCGAGACCATGGGGGAAAGCCTTGCAATAACGAAAAGGCTCACGATGGAAAACATATTTCTGCCAAACGAACATTCAACACAGAGAAAGGAGAGAAAACAGAGTTACACTTCAGAGTTATCTGCCATTTCGTAACATTCACAGCGTTTCAAAGGTTGTTCTCTGTGGTCTGTGTAAAAGAAACTCGTACAGTAGGATTTTCCCATCTCCTTCAGACAGGGATAGTTGCTAGGTTGGAAAAAGAAAAATATTGGAGAGCCGCACAAATGTGCCCATTCTTCTTGGGTGTGCCAGAGGAAGCCCATTAGCTCCCGTGGGAGCGCTGGCCGGTGCTCTTGATGGCCATAAAGGGGCCTGCATTTAATCTCTGACCCCTGATCAAGGCAGGGGGAAACACTTCTCCCCTATCCTCACTCAAACTTGTTCCCCATCTCACACTTTCCTACTTCATCTTTTCATACTCTCTCCTTCCCCTCCCCTCCCTCCCCCCCTTACTCTATCGCTTTTTCTGTGCTCCTACTTCCTGCTGTTCATGTAGGGATGAGATGCAGGCCTTGCTTCCGGAATGACAGCTGACATTCCATCATGGAGACGTCAGCAATTTAACGCCTTTCGACTCGCCAACAGAGCCATCAATTAGACAGGGACGTATATACCTCCTTTGACTTTAGCCCAGTGATTGATGCACCGCTGACAACTGAAATGGAAGCGCTGCAGTGTGTTAATGCCAGCTTAGCATTCTCAACCAGCAGAGTCCTGAATTTGCAGACCTGTTTGTGTGTGTGTGTGTGTGTGTGCTTGTGTGTGTGTCCAAAAAGGATGGCATTTATTCATATTGCATTTAGTATTATTAAATCTCTTCTGATTGTTATGTGGATTTAGATTGTGCAAGGTCCATTACAAAGAGCAATGTTTGTCAAATTATTATCCTTTATGAACACAAAAAAATACATATTTAGAGTAGAATATGATTCTATTTCAGCCAGTCAGGTATATTTGCATATTAATCTGTCTAGCTAACTGGAAAGGTTTATTTAAAGTTTGCAAATGAAGAACCTTTAGTCTGGGAGGGGAGAGGGAAAGACAGTCTACACCAAAATATGAAGCCAGAGAAAAACAGAAAATGGAATGAAGAGGGATATTTCCAAGTGCTGTCCCATTTAAGCATAATCTGCTCAGACATGACCTTGTCAGTTGCCGTAGTTACAGAGCATGAAGTCAGCTGTCAATCAATTCAGCTGTTGCACATTTCACTGGGGTCCAGAGAAACACTCACAGCAGTCAAAATGATGGGCAACACCTTGCAGCTAATAGGCTGGGATACATATCCACACTGCAGTACCCTGCTCCACACAAGCCTGTTGAAGTGGGGATTAGATGTAGAAATTCTAACACAAGGTGGATCATTATTGATAAAGTGCTGAAATGCTTCAAGTATAGAAATAACTGGGGTGAAACTGACATGTGACATATTGATGGATATTGATTTATTTGTCTCTTTAAATAGTTACTTAAAGAAATTAAATTATTATGCAAAACAGTGATAACTACTGTTATATGTCATGGTATTGGTCACCATTTGAAAAGATTTTGTTTTCAAGAGGAATTTTCCAGAATAGAAAGATTGGAAATCAAAAGATGGACATATTGTACCTATTAATTTTGACAGATAACTAAGACAGATGCAGATATAGCATGTCCAAACCCAATCCCTTGCTTTGAAAGAGCAATAGCCCAACCCATAACAATGCACACAGAAGTGCATCCCACAGACTCTGGCTTTGGGCATGTATCAGAGGTGCATATCTCAGTGCTCTCTCTCTCTCTCTCAGGTCATTAGGAGCTATATAGCTGAACCACAGGCCAGCGATAGGAGGCAATGATCCCAGACTTGCTAAGGACGACAGAGGGGAATTGCCAAGACCTTTTCCATTTTCACCGTATCCATTAGTGGAAGCATATGGGCCAGTCTTGAGAATATGTTGCTTACCTCCAGCCAGCCGAGTAAACCTTTATTTTTATAGAGTGCATAAATAAAATATGTGACCCCGGGGGGACTAGAGGGGAGGAATGAGTGCTGGTTTACGAATCTTTCAGACATTAAATCTCAGCGCTCGTCAGGCATGTTTGAGAATGTCAGACACAAACACGCCAACATGGCCCATATGTTCCCTTTGCCTCCCCTTACAAACATTATGGTTGGGTTGTGCTGAGGAGACTGCATGCCAATGCACTGGGAGTCTCTGTTCTCGGTTCAGTTTTAAGCAGCTCTTTTTCTCACTGTCTGTGCAGCTCTTTGTGATACTGCTCTTCTACACCTGATAGCTGATTTATTGACCTAATGTTCCAAGGCAAATCATTTTTCTTTGTAAGATGGCGTAAAATGAGTTTTAATGCAGACAAATATTGTGCAAATGTGCTTGAATGCATATCATCATCATGCTTCATGCAACAATGGATAATATCATTTGATTAAAAAATTAATCAGCAATTGCACTGCATGCATTATATACATATATGTGATTCAGGGCATCACCAATGTCCACAAACTCATATTCGTTTTCACATGGACTCATTTCATCTCATAGCAGATTAATCCAAAAAGCTCTTTGACGTGACAACCAGACCCGGACACTAATAGTGTGTATGTAAAATAACCACAGTCCTCTGGTGAGTGATGCTTCAACTGTGAAGTCCAATCGATAAGCAGTGGTAAAAGCAATACAAGCACTCAGAGTGGAAAACGCTCCTCATGGAGAGAGGCTACCTGCTTCAAGACATATTAACAAGGATATCAGATCAATTACGAGCACATAATGCATTCAGCTGGGAGAGAAGACAATCTAACTTTCACAGAGCAAACATTCATTTTGCTGGCTAGAAATGTGGAAAGCCAGGCTTATTGAAGCAATCGATCAGGGCCAACTATAATGAGAGATATTGTACACATTCGTATCAGGCAAAAATACAATTGGGGACATTTGTTTTAAGAAGAGAGAAACATGAGCGAACATGGCTTTTACCATTTAAAATGAATTAGGGCGAACAAACAGATCATTACAGTCTAAATTACACTAACATTCATTCATCAAAATTCTATGAAATTCGACAGGCTGGAGGGATAGCATGGTTTCTTCCACTGTGGCACTGTGATTAACGACTGAGCTAATCTCTGTGTCATTAGCTCTATTAACACCTAATACAGCTGCCTTTCTGTAGTGCATGGTGGCAATCCAAGGCCAGGATGCACAGGATGTAAGAAAAAAAAATGAATGATTCTTTGACAGACAGTATTTTGTCATTATTCAAGCAATTGCACACAAAAGGCTACTGTTAATCTTAACAATATACAGCACAATAACAATAGATAACTTGATGGAATGCCTACAGTATGAGAAATTAACTGTTCAGCATACATGCACAGATGCACACATTCCATTTCTCCATATAGCAAAAGTATATGTGTGTCTCTGGATCTGTAATGATCTCATTTATCTTGCCTGGTCATTTTCATGAACTTTTCATGAACTGCATCCACCCACCAACACTAACAAAGCCAAGTCTTTAATCTCCCAAAGGTTAGAGTCAGGGCTGAGGGATGGGTCTGCCCCACCACTCTCTAGGCTTCACTTTAAAGTGGGACCCCCTTCAAGCCAAGCTAAGTGCGTGTTTGATCTGTGCCATCAATACACCCTGCACCCTAGCAAATTAAATGCTAATACACAACTCAACCCAAGGCATCATTTATCAAGGTTGAAGGTATAGGTTCTCCCATGAGGAGGCCATATGCCACTTAGTTGATTTCATTTAGCTCATGAGCTAATGTTAGCTCATTAATTAGTATCCAAGCTAAGCTATTCAGGTAACAGGTGAACATTGGATAGAAAATGTCCAGACCAAAAATGGACCTTTGTGCAATTAGTTGTCTCAATTTGCTTACATATATATTCATTTGTTGATTGAGTTTTCATTTCAGTTCATTGAGTTTTGAGTTCTAGTTTGGAAAAATGGGCCAAGTCCTTTTTTAGATGTCAGTCAACATAAGCTTGCAAATATTATGTACGAAGCATTCTACAGTAATTGTGTCGCCTGTACTTGTGCTGGTTGCTGAAAGCCACCATATTGAATCAGCCGTTTCAACCTGTACAAAGCATACTGCAAGTATCCAAAGACATATGCCTACAATACCGTACAATACAATACAAATCATCATTAAAAACCACGATCTCAAGTCACATAAGTCTCAGTTTATGTTTCTGTTCATGGAGACAAAGTAGCCTGGCTGTGGCTGGAGGGTTTTCTTGGCGATTTTGAGCTAGCATGCTAACATTGTTTAGCTATTATTATCTATATCTGAGGGTAGAGTTTGCATGACAACAAAACCATTAGAAAAAAAAGTGTGTAACAAACTAACTTCTCTATGCACCAAAATTCCCAAGCCCCATCATACTTCAAAAACAACAGGTAAAAAACGGTTGTGTGCAGCAGGGCATCTTTAAAGGATAAGTTCCGTTCTCACAATTTGGAACTTATTTCTGAGACAAAATACGATCATTTACTCTACCATTTCACTATGATGTAATTTGGAGTATTTGCACAGATATTGGATTCGTGGAAATCCATGTAACAGTGGTCAGGGCCCCGAAATGCAGACAGTAAATACATTCATTTCTCAGATGCTTGTTATGAACAGTAGTGCTATTCCCATTTCAGTCAGAGGTACTTTTGTAGTCACCATCTGTGGCGTGTATATTGATGACATTGGACGCATCAACAGGAGGCCTTAGCTTACAGTATGATGTCATGACTTAGCGCCACCCGGCACATTACTTCCTGATACTTCAGACACTAGGTTGGCTTGTGTAGCCAATAGACAGGTGATAAAGTACTGCTGACAGATAATGGAATAGCACTACCATCGCTCCTTTACTCATCAAATATACAATCACTCCTTTACTCATTGAATACAGTTTATCTAGCCGCCCATTTATCCAATCAAATTCCATGCATTCATGCACAATCTCTTAACACTAACATTCAACATTTCATTCACCCGATCACCTTTACATAAACTTCAGTCCAAGTGCCTATTAAATAGTAGGCCTGTATCCATCCTATCCAACCTTTACGTCACTGATTACACCAATAACCTCTACCTCTACTGATCCAGCTAAGCAATTAATGTAACTAGCCACCCATGCATGTAGTGTCCTCCATTTCATTATAGAACCCACTCAAGCATCCTCTTGGTCCACACAATCAATAAAATCCATGTGACAGAAAAAAAGAACACAGGTCATATTTTACAATAACTGAAATCCCAACACCCAACAAAAACACAGGCTACATTGTTAAATTTTCTCAAAATAAATAAAAAAGTGACCGGGATTAGGCTAATCCAAACCCATAGTACTGTAAGTCTTTTCATGTTACCATACACTGTACTCACATCAATCAAAATCACAGTTTATTGTCAAAGAATGATTTTCAAATCACTCAAAGTGTTATCACAACAATGTCAGTCACACGTAATTATTTAAAGTCTAGTCATCTTCCGGCCATTGTGATGGCAGTTTCCAATAGAGTCATTATTTGTGTCCTCAGGTAAACTACTGAGCTCTTTTTTGTTGGTGAAAGCACAGTATGGCTTCTTTATTCTACTTTTTAATGTCTTGAATCATTAAGATGTGATTTATTAGCAGTGTCCCATTTCCTTATGCTGGAAATGTAATATGATTTTAAAGCCCAAAATACGAGTCGGTTGTTGCACATGCCACTAAATCTTAAGACGTACACTATGCAAGCCTCCCCCCTACAGGCGACGATTTATTTAAAATATAGCAACAAGATTGTACATTCTCACCAAT
>JASCQY010000002.1:1993105-2011078 GCA_030264315.1 Sardinella tawilis
TCCCAAATTCATGCGAAAATTTTGGCCATGGTCTCCAGGCTGCCGTGCAGTTCGGAACGAGCGCGCAAAGCAGCATGGGTATTCCCAGGCTAGTGATCTACAGAAAGTGGAACCAACATCTGAGCTGAGCCTTGTCCGAACCCTGATCCAAGTTCTTGTCATTTTGAGGCTGTACACATGGCAACACGACAGGTTAATGTACTGCATTGCAATCACTGTCACATGTCTGACCTTGAATGCAATGCAAAAATGTCAACATGGCAGTTACATATAAAGGATAAAAGTGTCTGCTAAATGCATGAATGTAAATGCAAATGCAAAAGTACAAATGTATGTATGGAATTCTGAACGCAGCATTATTTCCCTCTTATCTGATGGCTATTTTAAGCTTACAGGTTTTAGAAATTTTTCCCTCTACAAACAATACTTGTGTAAATTTACCTCTCGTTTCCTGTCCCCTACAACTGGTTACCTTTGTGATGAAAGGAGAGTGCATTCTGGGTAAAGTTAGAGGCACCCCACCAAGAAGATCAGTGATAACAAAGACAAACCAGCCATCAGTGCAAATTACCGTTTTAATGGGCCTCCTCCTGTACACAATATGCTTCCTCCCAACCAGTGGTCTATGATTAAGCCACAACAGTGTACAGTATTGATGATTCTGAACAAGTGTGGACATCAATCCTTGCCAGACGCAAATCACCCTCACATGACTTTGATAGCTTTACAGGGTGGCTAATAATGTGCTTCAATATGCTTACTCTTGGATATTGCCACTCTACTCGAAATCCTCCTTGTGTAAATCTCACAATGCTGTTCAGAGTCAACTAGGCATTTGCAGAACACTCTACACAAATCAGCTATGGCTAGATAACCTTACTGATGAATATGCCAGATGGGGATCTGAGATCTGAGCCGAATGATAATAGAAACAGGAAACCCAAATCTGATAGGATCACACACTTTTTTTGCCTAACGTGCCGACAACTTTGCAAAATTTCTGTCTACCGTGGTCACAAATCTCATGTCCAAAATTTTGCCCTTTTTTATTAGACCAAGATTTTGGGAGCATTTTTCCTGTCTGTTGGTACCATTCTCTATCAACTGCTCAGGCCACTGACAAGTATTAATTTGTGTCGGCACCATTTCTCAAGGGAATGATTAGGTACAGGAAAGATAAAGTGGCCATCTTGAGATTGATGAGTGGGACTGCACACAGCGAGCCTTTGTGGAGATTGCAGGGTTTTGTGTGTGCTCGCACATTTAATAATAACCCCGCACGGGTGCGGCCAGCAGAACGGAAGCAGGTGTTTAGCCAGCAACCATTATTCAAATTAGCGTCACCCCCACAGTGTGCGGGACACACACTGCTGCTACTGATGAGGAGAAGTGCTGAAAAACCACCACGTTGTTCCGGGAGGCACAACGGCAGGGGGCCACCCCTCCTCCTCCCCCCACTTCATCTCATTCCCCATCCTTACCTTACCACTCCACAAATACGCCACTAAAAAAAATCCTCTCCATAGCTCTGCACACTGGCCCCTCCTAAACTGTCACAGACATCAAAGTGTCCCCCAACACCACAGCATCCTCATGTAGGCCTTGGCAGACTCACAGGAGACTGAGCAGGTAAACAGGTGTGTGGGGTGGGGGCCGTAACTGTTGCTTTTGTATTGTATCTGCTTCAAAACACTTCTCTGCTGTCAACAACTGAGATGTCACTTCAGTAATGTGACAGGATTACGGATAATGCCTCCAGAAGATGTAAGACCGCTGTCATTATGTGGTGTCATGACACAGATGTCTGCAGTCTGAGTGGTGGTACAAAAAGGGTTGAGGGAAAAGCAGGGGGAGGGGTGGGAAAACAGTCAATTCAACAGCTTGAACATGAGGATGTGTTTATTTATTTACCTTACCTCATCCCAAACAGAAATCTACCCTGAAGAGGATCTAGAGTTAAAGTGAGCCTTTGGCACAAAAATAGAATCTGCTATCCTGGGTAGGATGTAATTCCAGGAAAACATGCTGCTTGACAACTTAAGATGGTGAAGAGCTCCTTTGAACAAAAACAGTAGCTTTAATTTCTGGAGAAAGCGAGTGGATTCTTTACAGTCTGCTGTAATATAGTCTAACCACCACTGAAGGGCATCTTTAATAATTTCTGATTTCCAGATAGAGTAAGCACATTCATCCTGCTCCACCAGCTGCATGCTTTAGCATGCCTGCATGCACACATTTCCACGTTTCCTTAATTTCCTTTGGGAAGCATTTCTTTCTATCTTTCTATCTATCTGTCTATCTATCTATCTATCTATCTATCTTTCTATCCATCCATCCATCTACTGTATATCTATCTACATGAAACCGACACAGCGATGCTCACCCTGTGCATTTCCAGGGGACCAACATAGCCTAGTTTACAGCCGTAGTTTACCGTCGTAGTTTACCGCCGTAGTTTACCATAATTTACCGCCGTAGTTTACCTCCATAGTTCACCATAGTTTACCGCCGTCTGACCGCATTGCACTCCAACTGCAACTCTGTTCCTTCTCATTTAAGCGGAATCATTACCAACATCACCAATCGAAAAAGAACTAGTGCACAGTCGTGGCTACTGACATGTATAGTTTGTTTGCCAAATTTGCCACTAATTAACAGCTATAATTAAACACTGGCAGCAAAAGTCGTAATCTTATAGCATTTGTTTTTTCTCGTCACACTTGCTTTCCCTCAGATTGGCTATTATGAAAAATCGCCTGGATTTGTCGCCCAACAAACATTGCAACAACACTCTATTCCAATCAGACGTTAAACGGTCATATGACGTAGGCGCACATTTATCCTATTTTTAAAATCACCTTAATATGGTACTGAAAGACGTCTTGGAGGTAATCAAAGGAGGGTAACGCATCACACTGAAGTAGGCAAACTCTGGATGAGAGATGAGCACAGTAAACTGCAGCGACATGTCACAGAAAACTATTGTTACCTTGGTGAAGATATCACCAGCCTACATGGTCCCGTAGTTGTCCGGAGTGTTAGCGAAATGTTTTCACAGTGACAGTGAAATAGCTATTAGAATTTATGTCCACAAAATACAGGCTTGGTCATATTGAAAGGTGAGCAATGATCATGCTCGGAACAAGTTCAATCCGATCACATGTTTACATGATTGTTCAATCAGAATAGGAATGGAGTAAACCACCTCTTTCATTCTGATTAGAATTTTAATCGGATCAGAAATTCTAGTCTGATCTAGGTGTTGGGTCATTTCTATTCTAATTGAGAATTTATTACATTTGTATTGCGATTAAAAGTGTCCATGTAAACCAGGCTATTGGAAATGAACAACTTGTCGCCACATCTGTATTTTTGTCACCAAGGGGTGACAAAGGGGTAACTAAGGACATTTTATTTGTTATTTCTATTATTTACTATTATTTACAACTCATTCTGGTAAATTTATTTGCCATGGAAAATCAACTTAACTGCTTAGCACACCAATACATCAAATATTGAGGACTGACATTCACATTGCAAGACAAAACACATCTGTAAAGTATGGGCAACCTTTGCCCCGGTACATACAGTGCAGTGCATCAAGAGTAAATCCATTTAAAATATCTCTGGCAAAGGTCATGATAATCGCATTTGCTGTTTCATATGGACCCTGCAACTCCACCTCCCCTGACGGTTATGTAGTGTTTATGATGGATGACGGCACTACCAGTACACACAGCTAGTTTTCCCCAAAGCTTGCAGCCTCGGATTCACTCAATGGCTCATAGTGAGCAAAGTTGTTTTGTAGCTACACCTTAAATCAGATTATCACCATATGATACATTTCTTAAAGCGTTCTACAAATATCAAAGATTCATAGCTTTATCATGATCCAATGTCATCTAGCTTGTAGATTTGTTAACCCTAACCCTAACCCTGTGATATACTGTACAGTAGGCCTGATTCGCATATGAGCATCAGCCCACCTAAACATAGAACAGGTACAATGTGAAAATCCAATCTGTAGTAAATTGTAAATTAAGGAGACCACAATTATCAATCAATCAATCAAACAATCAATTAGTTAATTAACCAATTAACCAGTCAGTAAATCACTCAATCTACAGTATTACCATTATGACATTCTGCAGCATAACCTTTCAGGAATAATGTAAAGTATAAAGGTACATTATTCTCTGGAGGACCAAGTGGGCATCATCCCTAGCAACTGCAAAATTCTCTTGTGATTCCACACCCGAGTGACTTCCATGCCACATGGAGATATAATGGAGGTGAACATCAAGTCAAGCTTGACTTAATGATTTTGAACTCAATCGTGTACACATCAGGAAGGAGGCCAGGTCTAACCCAAAACATTTCTAATTCTTTCACAGACACTAGAAAACAATAAGAATTCTTTCTCATTATTTCATTGGATGTACAGTATGTGTGTGTTTGTCATTTGTATGTCATGTTTTTTGGTTGCTATAGGATGCCTGAATTTCTTACGGGATAAATAACTGTCTGTCTGTCTGTCTGTGGTGTCAATCCAGACAGTAAGGAGACAATATATAGACCATTTCAGGTTCTAGTTCCATAGCTGGACAAAACAATGCTTGAACATTCTATCTTGGTCCCCAACTACTTCCTGTTACATTAACATAACACATAGAATGTTAAAACAAGAAGTCCAGGGGGACCAGCTTTGGAACTAGAACCTGAAACAGTCTATACTGATGGTGATTATCATAGAATGATGTGCAGCACTGTATGTATTGACACAATGAAGCGTGTGCTTTATAACAAGACATATTCAATGACATTGGATTTTCGCTCAAATATAAATGATATGGTGCACATCTGAGTCCCTACTGAGTGTACTGTATATGTTTACATGTATGTAAAAAAATACGTGCTTAGAGTAAATAAAAACCTTATGGATCATATCTGAATGCATGCAAAGCCACATTCTTCTTTACAACAGCAAGCCTCCTCTCAGCGGCAAACAAAGGTTTCCAAGTAGAGCATTTCTCTCTGTCTGTAGGGATATCTATCAGTGCATTGTAAATACCAATACAAAAGTTAAGGGCCTAGCACTATTGCATACCATCCACCACCAGCAAATATATGTATGCACTGCGGCAATTCCTAAGGCCAAGTCATCACAGAGAAGCACATAAACAGATGCTGGGCAGCAGTTTACATGTAAGGTGCTGACATTCCTTAATGAAGAAAGCCCAATGCAGAGCCCAGCCTTGTAATCTAATCTTGGCCAGTTTTGCATCTCAGTCCAGGGCCGTTATTGACTGCATTGGAGGCCATAAATCACGGAGCAGCCCAGTGTGTATGCCTCAGTGCCTCGGCTGATGCGAGCTCTCACAATCTGCTTTCAGGTCACTGGTGGTGGCCAAGCAGACAGGCAAAGATGCTACAGTATCCACTGCACACCAGTCAACAGGGCACTCAGTTTCTCTCTCTTTCTCTGTCTTTTTACACATAATATATATATACTTTTTTTTTCCCACATATACTGCTTATGCTTTCATGGTCGTATGCACATGTGCACTCACACACAGTGATGGGAGTCCATCACCTTGTCCACTACTTCAGCTGCTCAGTCCATCATGCACCCCTCCCCCAGTTGGGCAGCGAGGAGGAGCAAGAGCTGAAGGCTGAGAGGCACTGACATTTCGCGACATGTGGCGGGCGCAGCAATCAAATGAGGAACTCAAGCAAGCTCATTGGCTCGACATTGGTGCGCGCTCACCGCTGTGCTCTGGAGCACCGTGTCAACATTTTACACGTCTGCCGCCTCCTCCTCCCACTGCGAGAGCGGACCTTTCGCACTTATTTGGGGGTATTAGGGACTTTTTTTCCCCTTCTCTTTTAGTGACAAGGAGGTCACAATGAAACTGCACACTGTCTGCCAGAGGGGAACATAAATGAGCACAAGGGTGCTGTCAGGTAGAATTAGTGTCAAAGGCGTTTCCATCACCGTGACATGAACATGCTAAAATGACAGCCATGTTACACATGTTCTACAAAGCACACAGAGAGAACAACACAAGACCTGGGATGGTGTTAACCCCTTTGATCTCGGAGGAAATAATATGCCATGTTTATACAAATATGATCATGCTTACATAAACATGACCAAAATACTTTTCAAATTTGAGTAATAATAGCATCATGAGGAAATTATTAAAATCAAAAGCTAATTATTAAAAAACCTCCCACAGTCTAATTGAGTATTTTTCTCAGTGTAGTTATTTGCTAAGCATGTCAGTGTAGCGATTTGCTAAGGCTCTTGTTCTCTCCAGTTCTAATTAAAGAAAACAAGCATCATTTTTTATATAAAGTTCTGTGCATCTCTAAGACTGGTGCTTTTGTCACTGTCAACAGAGCCAGACTCAGGAATGTCTTATTCAGATAAAAAGCTAGCAGCCGGAAAAGCTATTGGTTGTATCTACAGAATATCTATTTTGTCAGGTAAACAAGCAATAGCTTTATGACAGCTCGTAAATGCTATGGAATCATCCAGTTGGTTGCTATGGGAGCCCCTTGTGACATCTATAATGCTGGCTTTCACAAAAACACACATACACAGACAACTGCACATACACACTCTGGTGGAATCTGGTCTCTCTGTCCATTTCTCTCACACAAATACACAGAGACAGAGAGAGAGAGAGAGAGAGAGAGAGAGAGAGAGAGAGAGAGACAGAGACAGAGAGAGGGAGATACAGCATGTATCCATGAAAACAAAGACTTCTATTTAACATTAAGGATTACGGAAATCTTGTTTTAAAGAACTGAATAAAAACAAGACACTTGAATACTTGTGCATGCTAACCTTGAAACATTTGTAAATATACATTTAGAACCTTCTCCTGATAAAAGACTAGGCCCACACAGAAACGAAATACACTTTAAATCAGTGGTCACCTTCCTTTTTAACCCCTCAAGTTTCCATTTGATGCCACCAGGAAAATGCTCTGACACATCAAACACACAATGGATCATGCCTGTTAGATTTCAAGTGTCAAAACAGCTCATGTGATTGTCATAACTTAATTAACAAACCTAATACAACATTCATACAATTTCCACATTTCCACTTTTATTAAAGGCCTACTGAAATGGAAAAACTGAAAGTAAACCAAGCATAATGTGACACGTTTCCTTTATATTTTTGGAATGAGAGAGGCTCAAAGATCATTTAGTCAGTTGCAAACAACTCCTGTATCTCTGCACCGAGTTGAGTGGACACTTTGGTCACAAAAAATGCCTCAACGCTTGCGCATGTCATGCAAGCTCTTGAATGTACGAATGATGCATGCATGTGCATGCATGTACACACACACACACACACACACACACACACACACACACACACACACACACAGAATCAATCCTTGTGGACTCAGGGACATGGTGTTTAAGATCTTCAGCCAGAATATTTGAGGTGAGCAGAAAATGGAGAATGGGATTCCATTTCAGAGGAGAAGCCTTGGGGATCAGAGGGCTATAAAGCGCAGCGCTGTAAAGATCAGGGCCACCATGTTAACACACTGAATCAAAGGTGAGCTGGGCCTCCTGTCTCACACAGCACCTCTATTCAATACGGAAGACAAAAAAAAACGAACCTCTTCGTCTCAGACAAGGAGTCTATGGAAAAAGAAAAAGGGATCTTAAAATGCCAGTACGGTGTGCAAAAGAAAGTTCGGCAAAACATCCTCCAGGTTTTTAGCGAAACAGCCTCGTTGCACCACCAAGTAATGATAGTAAAAGTTTAATTTGACGAGACAGACATCCCCGTAAAAATGATGTTACAGAGTGTCACAGTTATAAGGTGAGAAAAGTTTCAGGCAAGCTGTATCACTTTTCTGTGACTGTGAGCCAGGTAGTCTCCTTTGAATTTTGGACAAGAAGGCCTAAAAAACAAAAAGCAGTGGAGACCACTGCAGGGACCCAGAGACAACAGCGGGAACTGAAATTGAGGAGGAAGATTACAGGTAATGAGAAGCAACAACAGTCTCAGATAATTGTTGATATTACCCTGGAGTTTCAGGGACAGGTCAGATTTCTCAAGCTCATCAGGTAAGTAGCTCTTTGTGTTAACAGAAAAACTAATCCTACCCCCTTGGAGAAAAGACGGCACTGCTCTAGACTTACAGATCATGTATTTAGAAAAAAAGGAGTCTCTTCTCTCTCTCTCATGAAAACACACACACACACACACACTCAGTCACCCTTTATATCCACCCACTCTATTTCAAATACACCTCATACATTCAGTAGTGGGTGCAGCTACATTTTTGAGACTAGACAGTGATTAAATATTAACAGCGCGCTCAATCTCAACTAAACACGGACCCATACATCCATCAGAAAAAAAAAAAAAAACAAAAAAAAAACACTGTTCCTCTATAACAGCCCGTAATGAAATATAAAGAGGCTGTAGAAATAAAATTCAGAAATTTGTATTTTAAAGTCTTGGTACCTACTGTATATTTAGTTTCACTGTAGCTTAGTGGAAGCTGACTGTTAAGTGTCATTTTCAAAAGTTACCAAGGTAAGCAGGCACACCATTGTGCACATAATTATAGCAACTGTTCTACATAAAAAAACGTGATTTAAGGAAGGTCATAGTATTATTAAAATCAGCAAATGTCTTCCTTTGCATCCATTTGCTCTTTTAACTAATTAAACCTACAGTAGCTTTGAGGAGCGCACAAAGGTCCTCTGGCATATTGTTCTACTGCAAATTCACTTTTGAAATAAAGGAGCCTCATGCTGGAATTGGCTACTTTCATTGTTTAACAGCAGAACCAAAATGAAAGCAAATTAAAGCAAAAAACATGCAGCTATCACTTCAATGACAGCAAAGTTTAAAAAAGTTAAGAAAAGTTAACAAAAATGTCTATCAATCTAAACAACTCTCAACAAGCTTTGATTCCGTCTCATGTTATGCTGATTATCTGATATTTCAAGCGCTGTACTGTATTTACTGTAAATTACTGTAAATTGCATATTACTACTTGCAGGAGTTTTAAAAACTGTAAGAGCAGAATGAGAGGATGCGTGGTTAGGGATAATATGAAATATAGACAGTGAATATAGAAAAGGTAGCGTTAAAAATAGAGCGTTTGAAAAATTCCCATAAACTGGCAATGGGTTTGGGGAAATACTGTCCATTTACAAGGCCCCGAAACTCCTTGTGAATGCTGAACCAGGAGCCAGCACCTTTGCGTCCCACCCTCAAGCTGTAAATCACCTCCAATGATCACCTTCTTAATCAACCTAAGCACACACTGCAAATAAAAGATGATAGTGTTACAGTTTTGCAAAGTCAAGGTAAAATATTTTTGCCCGACAAGCAAACCCACAGAGCACTTTGCATGTCAAATAAAATTTCATGCTGTGGTGAAATAAAAATAACTCAAACAATAAAGTCATTCGTTCAATCACAAAGGGACATGGTGTTCCCTGTAATTCTAACAGACAGTAAATTGTTGGCAGCTGGACAAGGTAAAGCCTTGGACAAGACCATAAGTACCAGCTCACAACATGGTTCTCTGTACACTAATGTCCTTTCCTCCAACACACACTGGTTATAAAATGTATATTTTTGTACGTCAATTCCTCCATACATCCAGACTATAGATAAACAATAGAATTCCTGCATAATTTATATGATGCCTTTCCACAATAAATTACAGTAAAAATGTGATTTATGCCAAATTCATTAACATCTCCAGGAAAAAAAAAATAGCCCTACCTACTCGAAGGTAAAGTAATAGCTGGAACACGTACTATACTGGTACAACATCCCCTTATGGAGCAATTCTATTCCAATTAACTCAAAGGTACCTGCCAAACTCCACTGACCTCTTTCATATAAAAGCAAAAGACAAAAAATCTAAATAACCTACACCCGCACCTAACCCTAACCCTAACTTAACAGGAAGATTTTGTCTCTAACCTTGCTTTGTGTGTCACTTGAATATTCACTGTAACAACTTGCATCTATTAAACATAGATATTCCCCTCATGTAGATCCAGGATATGCTTCATGGACCACCAGAGATGCAATGACCTCTGTTACATAAAACAGGGTGAGAGCACTCCAAAGAAAGCATTCACAAAGAGTTGGCAGTTCTTCCTGAAGAAGGGTGAAATTCTCAACCCACTTTGCTCTCACTGCACACACCTGCCTTCTCGTGGGGCCAACTGGACATTTCTTTGATAGTGTGGCTCAGGCAACCCTGGGTTTTGCTAAAAAGGAAGTCACATAAGCCAAGCTGCAGTAATTACCTCCACAGTTCAGCAGCGAGGTCTAATTTCCTCACCCTGCAGACTATTTTGGGCAGTACAGGCTATGTATGATTGATGGTTTATAAAACCATTTTTACAGTTCTGACATTTCCGTGAAACAAGCAAGGGGGTGAACTTTCCATCTGCTGTACCTAGCTAACCCCCTCCCAGCTTTCCCTGGCCCCCTCCCTCCCCAAAGACCTCCACCGTCCTTGAGCAGGGGCATGGCGCTTTGATCACGGCTCTTTAGGGAAAGGGCAGGAACCCAAAAGATTAATGCTTTCCCAGGGCATATCACAGAGGTCTCACAACCACTTTAATCACTATCAACAGCTTATTGTAGATGCAGGCTGTGTACCACACTGCTTACAAGTACAACTGTCACCAATGTCATATTTTCAGCTTGGTACATATGCCAGTGTGGCCGCCACACCACACCTCTCTCCACTCCCCCAACACATGCTGGAGGGGCTCTCAGAGAAACAGAAGGGAAACACGAAGAGTTAGAAAGGCAATGGTGCTGAGCTGACAAACCGTATTTCTCCCAATCTCTATGAAAAACGGAGGGAAATGTCAAATACATTATGCTTTAGACATGCATTTATATGTATGTTTTGCCATATTAGAACAATTAGAACAATAATTTCTGTGGGCACATTTGCTTGCTGGGCAGTACAAGTCTGCGAGTACAGAGAGCACTGAGGATAGTACTGATACTGAGGATATTAAAGGAGCAGTATGTAAGTTTGTGGCCTAAAACTGGTACTGCAATCACATTCAAAATACTACAGACCATAATATCCTCTCCTCCTCCTCCTAGACAAGATTTTGCCAGCTAGGTTGCCAAAATCGGATACATGTAGGTTGACGGTGGTGCAACAGGCCAAAACATATAATATACACATAGTAAACACATAATGACAACATCAACACAAGTTGAGGGCTGCAAATGCACTTTTGTAATGGCAATATTCAGGCTGGATTACTGTTGTCAGTGATGAAAGTATTTTGAAATTATCATGATTCCTTAACGTCTTGTGATATATCAGGGGCATTTTATGATTAATTTACATGTATTTCTTTACATACGGCTCTTTTAAGAGAAAGCACCAGGCAACACTAACCTGGCTAAGTAGATCCATCCTATGGAGATAATTATTTGCCGGATTCAGTAGGCAGGAGTAGAACAAACCATAACATATGCGGGCAGGACAGGAGCAGGATAGAAGTTTGCAGGAGCGGGATTAAAAAATATATCCTGTACAGACCTTAACTATCTTTCATCATCTTTCTTTTAAGATTGCTCAAATGTATTATGATTGTGCCAGTCTGTCTTTCTTTAAGGTCAACATATAATTTGCAGCATATGCAAGTAATATGCAAAGTTAACTGCAGGCACAGGGTCAACAAAACACACATTTACCAGATTTAGACTCTTTTCCATGTCAACTGACAAACAAAATTGTCATCACCATGAACTTTCATGATCACATTAAACCTGCTTTATGATTGAAAATATAAGCAAATGAATGACAGTGAGTTCAAATGAGATTAAAAAAAAGCATTTTCAGTAACCATCTCTATCTATAGTCTCCATAATGCATTAAAATATGATATTTTAACTCCATTAAGCTGTTACACCAAGACTGGAGACTACTGTGCTTTGGGATCTAGAAGTTTGTATACATAGAACAGGGCCTTAAATCCCAAACAACAGTGACTCCCATATTGTCTACTTTCTCCTTTAGTGTTCACTGAACTGCAAAGGTTTGAAACCACATAAGAATAAATTACCTGTCTTACAAATAAATTACACCACACTATATAAATCTATATGTGACCGCTACACTTCGACCTGATCTGGTAAAAGAAATTCTCTCCAGATGCCCCAAACAAGAAACAAAAAAACAATCATACCAGAAAACCTTTTCAAACTGCTTTCGTGCATGTAGCCTAAATCCAAAGAAATAAATTATCAGAAATGTTTTGACTACCGCATATGCCTAGCCTGGCAAGCCAAACTATACATTAATTGTATAGTCTGGGATAACACGATTCACAGAGCTGAAGCGTGTTGGTGGGATCAACAGTTGTCATTCAACTGCTGCTACTATCAGCGCTAACAAGGCAATGTTTTCAAATGAATACAGGTGTCGCAACAGTCCACAGCCCCGGTGTCATCGTGCTACAGTAAGCCCGCCCCAACGACTCACTACACAGATAGAACGTTCTGAATGGTCCGTCGCAGCTCGTGACGAGCCAGGATTGGCCTGTACCGTGCGAGATTAGACCAAAAGCAAAGCAAGAAAATTTTCTTCTGCCGCTATTGGTCTAGCGTGCTAGGCTAGCATATGCCACAATTTTATTAGCAAACTAGAAAAGCACTCGGGAGAGCTCAGATTTCAAATTTCATCCAACTCCATGCAGTACTTTTCAAGTTATGTTATGTATGTTATGTGTCAAGTTATGGCACAGAGCATATTATCTTGTTGTACAAGAGTAATGTTTTTCTGTGCATTGTCCCTGATATGAAATAAATTACTATTACTATTACTATTACTACTAACAAACAAACTAACTAACTAACTAACTAAGTAGAAAAGCACCCAGAGAGCTCAGACCTTCGCCAAGGCAATATGGGTCATTGACCCAATATACAGACTGTACATACAACAGACTGTGTTATGGATCACCACCGAAATTGAATCATCTGTTTTTTGATCTGCCGCATGATTGGATTTGAGACAGGAAACGGCTACTAAAATTAACATTGTCTTAATTCTTTCCCCATTCTGTGAGGGAAATGTGAGGTGGCCTGCGCAGTCACGCAAGAGCCCATTTCTAAATGACCATTTTTAGGCAAGGTGCTAGACAAAGTCATCTCCATTCAACGCTCATATTTTTTACATAATAGGCTTGTCAATGGCTTATGATCATGAAAATAGAGCCCTTTTCTTATTTATTTATTTCATTATAATGTGTTTATTACTTTTCTATCATATACTTACTGTAAAGCACTTTGGTTGTACTGTAAATGTGCTATACAAATAAAGTTCACCTACTTTCTTTTTTAATTTAAAGGTTTTAAGGGTTAATTCTCATTCATCAAGTCCCAGATTGCCTGTGCACAAGAGCAACCAAACAAATACATCACCAACCAAACAAATGAAAATTGAAATTATTGAGGGGAAAAAAGCACATGAATATACGGATATAACCATAACGTAACCAAACTCATAAACCCAGTGGACAAATACGGACCTCAGTCTGTATCATATTTGACCATTCCAAAAGAAATCCTGGCTCCTAAATCTTTGGCGAGGAATGGAAATTAAACATGTTGTTTGGAGATTTTAATTCTGAAGTTGTTCTCCCATAATCAGGGAATATACCACCGCAGATGGTGACTGAGCAAGTGACTGAGCAATGCATTACAGATACTGTATAATTGTGAATCTATTTTTAATGCAGGCCTGATAACAAAAACATACCAGTTCCAATACTTGCACATCTGTAGACTCTAACAAATAAATATATACAGTAGCCAAGGACAGCCCTAGTTAGGGCATAGATAGGTGTGGTTCAGCACTGACAATAATAGGGGAGGGAATGTGTCCGCTTGTGTATGTGTGTGTAATGGAGAGAGACTCATTACTACCAATGAGATGGTAGCAATGGGCTCTGCTAGAGGGCATTCTCCTCTTGTTTTTCACACCCACCACACACACACACACACACACACACACACACACACACTTTGTGCCCGTTTCTCCCACACCTACGCAGATAACACTGAGTCCCTCACTAACAATGGTGCAAATTAACACCCTTTCTCCCCCAACTGCTGTGTGTCACACCTGAGTGAGTGTGCCCTTCAAGAGCAATGGGTAAAATGCATTACGGAGGACCAAGCCTGGGCCTTCGGAGGAAATGGAGTGAAATGACCCACATTTCGATTCTAGAGACTGATTTGAAAAGGGCTAGCTAAATAAATAATAAATAGGTCATCTTAAATCTTTTTTCCTTTTTTTTTTTAAATTCAGTTGTCTGTGTGGTCTTCAAGCTAAAAGCTACCATCTTAAGAGACTTATACTTCTTTTCTCCTCTTGAGACATAGCATGTTTTGGGGTGAAAGGGTATTGTTCAGTCTACCATGATATTTCCTGCCACAAATCAAGAATAAAAATCCACATTGTAAATTATTCATATAGGCTCTTAAAATCTATCAGTCAATGAAAAGTCTGAAAAGACATCCTCTGTGTGGACGCAAACATACACACACACACACACACACACACACACACACATACAACACACATACAATATCTCTCTTTTTAGTAGCAGGTAGGAGGATAAGATTTAAATTCTTATCATATTAATGACTTTCTCATATACTGTAGCAGAGATGAACAACATAAAACAAAAGCCTACAATACAATGCTATTTCCAGACAAAGGCAAAATAAAGAAAGTGATGGGAAAATTAAGTATGATGAAAAATGGGGAACATTCGTACTAAACAGAGAATTTGTCAATCTCTTGCACATACACACTAATTCGCCATTAAAGAATTCAGTTTTTTGTTAAAAGGCAGCTGAAGCACATTAAACAATCTGGCAGAATCCAAATAAATACAAATGGCTTCATTTTTACAACAAACCAAAGTATACCTTTTAGTTCTGTGTCAGTTAAGCCAATGTTTTGGACAACAAAGAAGCACACATGTTTGAACTGCCTCACTTGTCACAAATTGTAATTAATGACTATAATCACCTGGAACACTACTATTTACATTAATTGTGTACGATCTGATGGCAAGGTCTCAATTGCTGAATTAAAATTAGTGTAGCAATGCCCAAAAAACAGATGCAATTAGAGATCTTGAGAGGAAATCAGTCAGTGGCGATAATTGCAGGGTGCGAACGGCTTTGGAGAAGAGCGTCACTGAGCTCAACAAACAAACAGCAGCCTGAAGAGCAGCAGTCTGGGAAAATGAAAGCAGGGCACAAAGAGGAAGACCCAAAGGGAGGGAAAGAGAAACACGGTGATCCTGGCGGCAACATTCCTAACCCAAGAGCCATCCTATTTTTATTTTAAAAATCCCACAAAGACATGACATTGAATTTGTACTCCAGTCCAAATATATAAATATTGGGATGATCTACAAACTGAAACAAAATCTCAGGTAAAATTTTTCCTTCATGTAAAAAAAACGAAATTGGTCCAGTCACGTCAGAATGGGAGCAGGCAGTTTACATAGCTTTTATGAAGCTATGTAAGGAGTCATTCATTGTAAAGTTCATCTTCCCAGCTTTGGGCATAGAGAAATAACATGGACAAAAGAAACTAAGCTGATTGACAGTACAAAGTACAGATCATAAGAGACGAGAAGGGAAAGGGAATCTACTAAGAGTCTCCTCTTTTCTTTGTCATTTGATCATGGAGGGGAATCAATTAGTCGGCGTCATGTCAAGGCTGTTTAATTAGACATCCGGAGATGAGTGTGGCATTAGCTGCTGGCATCATTAAAATCCCAGCGCCAGAGCAAGTCGAGTGTAAAGCGGGGTCTGGTACAACAACAGTGCCGGCACAGCAGTGTGAGGGTGAGTCGGTGCCTAACCATGATTCATTATTTCACATTTCCAACTGGCACATACTACACTGATGCAACTTAAGGGGATGCTATGGGTCAAACAAACAAAAGAAAAACTGGCACACACATTAATACCATTAACCAATTCAGGCTGTTCTGAATTCAATGTACATTCTAATCTCAGTTTTGTATTTCTACTATTTCTTTCACCAGAATATCTGAGTTTACACGCATGGGAAGAAAAACGACTTATTGACCAAAGTGCGTTTGACTCTGCGACAGTAGGTGACAATATTTTCCCGTTCACGCTAAGCCAGAAAAGAAAGCAGTTATTCGAAATGCCAGTTCAGAAGTGTAACACTACAGGCCCTCATGTGAATAAAAGATTAGCTATAGTGTGGCCACAAGAACAGTTCACTCCACCTATTTTGAATCCAAAGACTTCTCATTCAACCCCCAGCGTTGTCATGATAACTCCCACTTCCTGAATGGCACTTTTCCTTTGTGTTTGATCCCTCACAGCCAAACAGAGCAGGAAATGCAGGGTGACATGGTGTGAATTAAGTCTGGGTGTTCCATACAAGCTGTTTCCACTGCTTTACTACGGTTTGCTGTTCTGAACACATAGAAATATGATCCCTAACTGGGACTGACATGTAGTGAGGAACAAAGCAATGCCAGTATGGTGAGTGAATGCGTACTGACTGAAAAATAAGGGTAAATAAATAAATAAGGGAGAGAGTGGACGAATAAATAAGGCAAGGAGTGACAGTTAGAAAATTGAGATTTCGATCTAACCCTCATAAAATTCCTATGCCAACCACTGAGCTTATAAAAGGCAATCTCTGAATACTTTTTCATGCAAAATTACCTACCAAAAATGCATCTGGAGGGAAAGAGACAGTTGGATATGTGCAGGTGTGTTTGGGGGTGAGGGGCTAGCTGTCACACAGTCTTGCATTAAAGTTTATAGAAACATAAAATAACTAACCTAGCATCTAGACCAATAGCATAACGGCAGAAATAGTCATGCCTAGCTTTTGGTCTAGTCTCGCACCGTAAAGGCAAATTCTGGCCCGTCGCGACCTGCAACGGACCATTCAGAACGCTCTATCTGTGTAGCGAGTCATTGGGGCGGGCTTAGCACGATGATGAAAGGTTCCAGACTATACAATTCATGTGCATAGTTTGGCTTGCCAGGCTATAGACCATTTCAGGTTCTAATTCTATAGCTGGACAAAACAATGATTGAACACCTTGGTCCCCAACTTCCTCCTGTTACATTAACATACATATGGAATGTTAAACAGGAAGATTTGGGGGACCAGCTATGGAACTAGAACCTGAAACGGCATAACAATGACAGAAACATCTCGTTTTAATGCCGTTTAGATCGACAATGGCCTTGTCAATGTTACTGTGCAAAAAATATTTTCATCAGTCAAAATATGAGCTAGATCATCAATATCGCATTAATCACTTTTGTTTATCCGTGGCAACGGTTGCTAGAAGAAGAAACGTCTTCTTTTTAACCAACAGTGTTATTAATAGAAAATATACATGAATTTGATAGAAAACCAAGCCATTTCTATGGATTGGCTGCACAGGTTTTTGAACAGATTACTAACCCTGTGCGGCAGCTGCGTGGCTGACGTTTCTGGTGTGCGATGCTCCATTAAAAACAATGGAGTTTTTTTTTTTTTTTTCTGGTCGCATTGTGCCGCGTCGCAGCCCAGTGGGTACTCCCCTTTGTTGTTGTAGTCATAGTCGTAAATTGAAAAGAGCGGATCAGCCAATGGATTGGCAAAATTGTTCTAAATCCGATCCAGTTATTTTATTTGTCCATACCTGGTCCAATACCTGATATTTGGTGCACCTCTACCTATAAGATATACTTGTCTTTGGGAAGTTTCCTGCTGTTAACGGAGTTATCCGAAGTGAATCAAACCGAAGCCCTGTTGTTGTCTGAGGCTGCTGAGTGCTGTCTATAGGTATCAGAACGACAGCAGTAGGTACAACGTAGACCGAATTCGCGAACTGGCCACTACCGCTAACAGATTAGGG
>JASCQY010000002.1:2030341-2043504 GCA_030264315.1 Sardinella tawilis
TATATTAAAACTAAGGATGGCAACGATGAGGCATTACTGATGTGCAGACATTCATGTGCACATTAGTTAACAGTATGAATGGTATTCAGAAAGAGACTTCGCTATTAAGTGCAATGAAGCACTGCATAACAGCTAAGGTGGAGTTTTGTATAATTCTATTTTCTGTGGTAGCCTATTGGGTAGTGAGAGGTGTCTACCTGAATGCTTTTACTGTACAGGGTGTTGCACAGACAAATACGATTGGATGCAGTCACTGGGCTCAAAATGAAATGGCCTCTTCACATTTTTGCAGAAAATTATTGTTATGCACGGATAAAAATAAATAAGTGAACAAATCCATTCAACACATTTTATCCAGGCTAATTTCTGTGGAAACAGGGCAGAGGGCACATTTTTTTCACCTTAATGCTGAAAATGATCCCTCTCTGACATTTCAGACAATATGAAACATGAGTCACAAACGTGTTGTGTATCATTTCACAGATGTAGTGGTCACACAAGTAAGTGTTTGAAGCACTATACAAGTCTCGTTCTATTTCACAAGACCACACTGTCCTGTCTAAAGGTCAGTGTTGAGAAATGCTTCCACTTTTCTTACTATATATCTGTGTCCCTTCAGTAATCAGAAGCTCACATCTTATAGGCCTACTGCTGCCCTAAAACACCACATTTGTTGGAAAAAGATGAGCTGAAAACATATTCAAGCAATGAGAGCAATATAACTTTGCTTTTCATTATCAGTTAATACATTTAATATTGGTGGTCAGGCAAGTATAGCCAAATCCATCACAAAGGGTTTTAAATGACTGAGATTGTTTAAAATAGTAAAAGTCATTATCTTATTTTCCCTCTAATCTACCACTTTGAGGGTAAAAGCCAATTACAAGTTGTATCCATTCCTCATGGTTTAAAGTAAAGACAGGATGTTTGGCAAATTGAGTCCATTGTTGGCTCACTTCATTCATTCATTCATTCAAAAAAAAAAAGATCTAATGAAAATCCCCCCTGTGGCTGCACAACAACTGGGAGACTGAACAATAACTAAATCAAACATGTGGGCAAACTCAATTCACATGTGATGTTAGCTGTGAGCATCGTTCTCATTATCAGATTATATGTGTACTCAATCAAGAAAAGGACAATAAAGAGCTACAGTGATATTATTTCAGCTTAATAAAATCATTTATTGTGCTCCAGAAGAGTAATCACTATTTAACCAGAAAAAAAGACAAATGACAAATAATCTATATTACAACTGCCTCTGACACGGTGCCCATTTCACACAACATTTTTTTTTTGACAGAACGATTAGCATATGAAGGTCATAAGTAGAAAACAAACAGAGAGATGGCTGTTTGGTGTCTTAGAAAAATGGCACTCATTGCATTACATTCATTCATTCAAAATCGTATCCCTACTCGTACCTGTCTATAAGGGGAGGAGATGAGGCTCGGAGTTGCTCAAGTGGCGGCTGTGGCCCCGCTATCACCCCAGCCTTCCATGCAAATAGGAATATAGGAATCCTCTGAGGCCCCCCTTTCTCCACCAACATCTATGAACGGCTCATTAAATCTTAACATTGTTCAAAGTGAGTCTCGCAAAGACTGAAGGGCCGTGGAGCAGAGATTCTGCATATTCATAACTGCATTGATTAGGTTTGGAGGCCGCAATGACACAGCGGCTTTCTTCTCATTTCTGTGTGTGTGTGTGTGTGGGGGGGGGGGGGGGTGTAAGTGTGACAGAGTGATGAGTGTGTGGGTGTGTGTTTGTGTGTGTGTGTCGGGGCTCTACGTATGACAGAGGTTTTCGAATGTGGGCAGATCATGAGTGCATGTGTGCTCATCTCGGACTGTTTACAATCCTCCTGTGATGTGACTGAGTGGAAAAGGGATCAGAGAAGAGCAAGCACGGCTCACCAACATCTTGTTTGGGACTAGCAGTATGTCACAGGGCATCTGGTACTGCAGGAAATGCATAATTCTTCCCTTCTGTCCTCTGCCTTCCATATTTAGCCACTGAGCCACTTGATTGGGAGTCTGGATGTGTTTCAGTTATACATGTCTTGTAATGTTGGCACTTTCCTGTGTTGCCACCTTGATCAATACAGACCCAGGATACTAATAACATTAAGGGCAGATGCCACATATGATGGATTTATGACAGTGATGATTTCATTAAAACATTTCAAGTAAGAACTTTGTGAAATTGTGACTTGAAAATGATAGTCATTACATGTATCTCTCTGATGTTATGTCACTTTACCAGGTAGAGTTCTTACTAAGAGCGTTATGGAAAAGGGATTCGTAGAGCCAATATAAAGGAAAAGGAGATAGAGTACAATGCCATCTGGTCTAAATTCTTTTGATTTCCATGCAACTGAAACTGACAAATATCCTGTAGCCTCCTGGATCCTTGGGGCTACAGAGTGAAGAGCCCTAAGGAGAGGCAGCCCAGTGTGACATCAGACTCACACACAGTAAAGCCATACTGTAGGGTCGTCTGGATAAAAACAGAAGCTCTCAACAAAACAATGGCAAAAGGGATTTACTTTGAGAAGAGACCATAGTTCTGATATTATTCTTTTTTTTTTCTTCCATGTTTTCCTGCAACTGTAGCATTGTAGCGGCGGCTACAGCTCTGCAGCATTGCTCATTAGGAGAAGGCCGCTGGCATGGGGAGGTGCCAGGGCTCCCTGTCTCCTCACTGCCATGTCTCCACTGCTCTGGAGCCAGGTGCCATGTGAAGACACCCCAATGCACAGCAGTGTCGGCAGAGCCCCAGCCTCACCTCAATGACACATTTATAAGCATTCAGCTTTAAATGTCACCGTGGAATGTACTCTGTTAAGGAATAACTAGGGGAAATAAAAACCAAAAAAATCCATACAGCAAGTCAAACTCACAACAACACAAAATGTACCATTCCCTGCAAAACTCTCATTCTTTTTATGATTCTGGGCATCCATGGTGTGTTGAACAGAAATAACAAAAATAATAATAAAAACAGCTCGAAATCAAAAGTGCAGGTAATTACTTATCTAAGGTAAAGTGGTCTTTGACTATTAGCAAGAGATGAAAAATAAAATAATGATATGTATTTAAAGATCAATGTGTGAAACAAAAAAGTACAATGAAAATCCCATCTTTTGGGAGCTCAAACAGCAAGTGATTCACCACTATTAAAAAGTTTTACCAACACACATTGTACAAAACTAGTCCTTATAACCATGTTCACTCAAGCTATGGTGTATGCACTCTATTTAGCATGTCCCTCCCCCCCAGTCCCCACCCTTAACCAATCCTGACCCCAGTTTATTTCCTGTGTCAGAATTCTGTGGGTTTGTGAGCCAATCAGGACAGGATTTCTTCAAAACAAATCCAATGGGGATGAAAATTATTTTTTTTAATTATGACTTAATCAGCAGAACAGCCACCAAGCAGATAAATTGTCATGCGCATCGTGCTAAAAATATCCAGGTTCCCTTTTGTCTGCCAGTTCTTGGTATAGACAGCACTTGTGTGATGAAGCTGCATCTGCCAGAAATAGTATGACTTCCCCCCTACAAGTTCCGCTGGCAGATTTTGAATATCGCTGCCCTAGGAGGGCTTAAACAGCATTGGTGCTTTGTGTACATATCTAGATATGTAAATAGGTTCTATACAATAAATCTGTTCCCCAAAAATAAATTGATGAAAAGTATCCAAGACATTGCCATGAATGTCTCCATTGTGCATATTCCTGAAGAGCTCTTTCCCTTTTCCCACCTTTGTTGTCCTTATTCCATATCTTACAATGCCTTGTCTGTTTCCTGTAGGGATACACATGCCTGAATTGGGTAAGCAGCATCTCCTCTCTTCTCTTGAGAGTGTAATCTAGAGTGCCATGCCTCAGGAAAACAATGTTTTCTTTCATTTACAAAGGGCCTCCCACGCTTCCTTTTGTCCTCTTCCTTGGATTGCTGAATTGTAATCCGAGGGTAACATCTCTTGCCAGAAAAGGAGTCTGGCATAGTCACAATACTGGGTACTTTTTTAAAAAATTATGAATATCTTTATTTGTTTTCTGTTTTTTAACTGAAATATTCTTCCACGTTTCACTTCAAAGTTTCTCTCCTTTTAATATAAAATGGTACTCTCTGTCCCAGAAAAATCCCTATAATTCCTGTGAGTCATATTCACAGGAGTGGAAATATTCCACAGCACGCTTTCTTCACTCAGTGTGTTGGTTCCCCTATGTGTTTATGTGTGTGTGAGTTTATGTGTGCTAGTGTTTGTATGTGTGCGCGAGAGAGTGTGTGTGTGTGTGTGCATGTGTGTGTGCGTGTCTGAGAGTGTGTGTCTGTGTGTGTTTAGCTTGCTGTATCCCACAGGCTATACCCTGGTCGTGGAGTGTGAGTGTGGGTGGGGGTGAGGCAGCGTGTTGTTCTGTCCGCTTGAGAAGGTATTGAAAGAGTGGAGGGAGGTGAGCCCTGGCATGGTGTTAGGGATCATGGTGATGGTGTTTGGCGTCATGAGCGGGATGTCGTCGGGTGACCGTCGCATGGCTAGCGTATAGTCGGGCGGGCAGGCAGTTCTCAGAACCACCTCGTGCGGATGCATGGTGTCGCACTCGTGATCCAAGTCTGTGTGCTTCATCTGCAGTGACATGATCTCCTCCTCCTGTGTGTGCGCCAGGTCGTTGGCCGTGTTTCGCTGCGGGCTGCAGCGCCGATGCACGTCGTGCCGCCGCTTGTCCTTCTTGTAGTAGAGTGCGGCGAAGGCCAGGATGTTCAGGAAGAGCAGTGAGGCGCCCACTGCGATGGTGACGCTCAGCTCCGTGGAGTAGTCGCGCTGGTCCACCTGGAAGGGCTGGCTGTCCTGGCTCTCCGTGGGGAATGGCGTGGGGTTCGGCCGCTTGGTGTTGACCGGGATCTTCTTTGGTGTTCGTGGAGTGACTTCCGGCGGTGGGACCTTGGTGGTCGTGGAGATGATCTGAGTGACCTCGTTAAGACTGTGCAGGTGAGGAACCAGCTCTAGCCACAGGTTGACCTTGTTGGCACGGTAGTGTTCCTTGACGCGGGGCTTGAGGCCAATGTGGAGGTAGAGCTGATCTTTCTGGTTGTACCGTGTCCAGGCCACCTCCTCAAAGCGGTTGGGTTTGGTGTGGATGAACTTGGTGTCCTGGGGAACAGGCTGATTGGGGTCTCTGGAAAGTAAAGACAGAGTCTTGTCACACTCCAAACGACTTTCACCATTGTAATGAGAGAATAAATCTACCATGTGCTCTGTCTGAGCCTGTAATTGACATTTGTGTGTGCATGTCATTACTGTCCTGCCTGGTCCCACTGGCCACATAACACAGTAGAGAGAGGCAACTGCTCTCCATCATTTCCAGAAAAGAATATAATTAAAGGCAAGAACACATGCCTTGAGGCATAGTGGTAAAACTCTTAATATTCTCTTAGTGAACATTGCAGGCTCCTGACTACTCACACGGCTTAATTAACTTCTCTATGAGTGAGGAGATGCC
Organism: Sardinella tawilis; assembly: GCA_030264315.1. Lineage (NCBI taxonomy): Eukaryota > Metazoa > Chordata > Actinopteri > Clupeiformes > Clupeidae > Sardinella > Sardinella tawilis. The sequence continues at coordinate 2,035,850 of JASCQY010000002.1, forward strand.
ATGTTTGAACCTCATACAAATTGATTTTCTGTCATAGTTTCAAATCATAATAATCCCCATCAGACTTTTAAGAGGAGCTCCTCTCATCACCAGCTGAATTGCTCAGGTGAAAGTTGAAACAACGCTTTGAATGAGTCTCCTTTTAAATCCTTACTAAGCCTAATGGAGCAATTAAAGTACTGCCACTTTTTAGGTATGTTTTTAATGAGCAACTACTTTTGGTATAATTTTGGTTCAAATGAATGTTGTTGCAAGGCAGTCGTGTGAAGATAAACACACCTGCCCTTCCCTTGAGCTGCCTACTGTAGTTCTGTGGCAAATTTAAGACAAGCATTCACTAAATGATCAACAAAAATATTGCTAAAAAACAGTAAGCATGTTAGAAAGCTTTCATTAGTACCAACTTGATTGTTTGTGGTGTTGGTGCAGGTTTCATGCTTTTAAAGCAGATTATTAATTAGAGGCTACATCAAAAAAAAAAAAAAAAAAAAAGAAAACTTTAATCTTAACTTAACTGGAAGGATAATGGCTTCCTGGAAGTCATAGGACAAATAGTTCAGGTACATTTAAACACTGAGGGACACATCAGTGAATTCTTTGAGCAGTTGTACTTATTATGTTAGGTGTAGGACTTTACACGCCTGACAGGACAGAGCCAAATTTGGAACCTTTGGAGAATTAGCCTCCCACTTATATCAAGGCCAACAATAGGTGATACAAATATTAATCTACTTTTATGCTGCGATATTACATACAGTACATTAATCACACTTGAAGAGTCATTCAAGAGCCCTTTCAGAGAAGTTTCCTGGCAACAGGTAAATAGCTTCAGACCTTGATAGCAAGAAAATTTGATGTGACTTAGTCCACTCACCCAGTTTTTGCAAAGTTTGTCCAGTAGGTCATGACCACGGCGCTCAGCATAACGTCGTTCTTGGAGAAGTTGCACGGGAAGAGCTCTGTGGGCCCAATCATGGGCAGGCCGAACACATAAGGGATTTCATCCCCGTGGGCGGCGTCTGCCCAGGGGGGCACCTGCTCTGTCTGGCAGTGATGGTAGAAGGCGTAGAAGTAGGTGGGAGAGCCAAAGCTCGAGTGGAGATCGGCTGTGGCCACGGCTGGAGCTACCCACTGGTGGTCGGTGAACAGTGCCAGTAACGTCTTTCTCCGAGTCTCGGGGTTGAATCGGTCTGCCCAGTCTGTGTACATGAACTTAATCGTCTCTCGCAGAATGTCCTTGCCCTCCGGGTAGCCGTAGAGGTCATCGACGAAACTGGAAACAGCGTAGTCAAAGTCATTTGCCTGAACGCCATTCTCATTGTCCACGATGAGCTCCACAAACTTCAGCCCTTCGCCTTGGTTGACTCCCAACATGATGTCATAGTTTAGGAACTCCCCCTGCTCCATAAGGATCTGTGGATCATCTGGAATGACATCCCCGTCGATAACAGGTCCAAACGCTATGTGGTAGCGAGCAGGCTGGATGTCTTGGTCGACTAACTCTTTGTAGTGCTTCCTTTGCAAGCACTCGACCAAGTCCACAGTGTCTTTCAGATTGCAGCCCACTTTCTTGGCCAGCATCCGGGCATATTTAGCAGGCTGGTAGCTTACGGCCCAGCTGGACAGTGCTGTGCCACTCTGTGCTATAGCTCTCTGAAAAAGTCCTGCAGAGAAGAAAAGGCTATTTAAATGAAGGAATAGATTTTTTTAATCATGAAGCATGCATTTGCTGTTTTTGGAACTAAAATGACAGTCAAGATGAAATGACAGTTTCACACCTTAGCGATAACAGCCAGAGATGGGAATACTGGTATCTTTTTTTTTTTTTCTGTCAAAAAGGAACAACTCCCTCAGGTAATGTATCTGTCTGAGCGCTGAAAATATCATTAGCGATTTAGGGAATGCCACTCAGGTTTGTTTTTCTTTGTTATGCAGTGCAGTGAAGACTGTCTGCTTCCATTTCAAGTTTAATACGCCTCAGATGACAATCACTCATGTAAAATACTTTTCAAAAGCTCAGTCAGCCAATTTAGTGCCAAAGTAAATTACCTGTTGGCTTATTGAACCATTTTCAAAAAATGTATTAAAGACTTTCATATTCGTATCAGCACAGTTGTTTCAGCACATGCCTTTTGAAATTGTAAGAAAAGTCAAATTCTTGTTACCATCAAACAGGTTAACTCAGTATGTCATTTGCAATAGACTGACATCAATAGATCATGTGTGATCGTCTGCCAAATTTTTTGCAGATTTTTTTCACAAACACAAACACACACACACACACACACACACACACACACACACACACACACACACACACACAGTGATCTTGATTCACTGAAGAATACCAACACAATATTCCACTGAGGTTAAACAGACACAATGGAAATACATGCAGACGACAATGAAGATGAAAAGAGAGGTAAGGTGAACTAATCTGTGTTACCATGACAACCTGTAGGATATGCCTCTGAAGCCACTATAAGGCATTCGTCCATTTTATGTGTGCATAAATATGCTTCAATTTGTGACAGCAAGACTCTTTCACTATGGCTGGATAATTCCATAACTTAGTTTTCAGTGGCTTCACTAGAAATGTAAAATAACGTAGAAGCTTTGAAATAACTAATAGTAAAAAGGCAGTTTGCACAATATGCAAGGCATGGCAGGATACATACTGTGCATGCAACTGAAGCAAAAGTAAAAAAAAAAAAAAAAAAAAAAACTCCCATTACTAATAAAGTGAGAGTGTATGGTTTTTTTCTGTGTGGCTAATTCTAAATTGGCACTGATTCTCTACTTGTGTGTTTGATGTATGAATCACACTGAGCCTTGCAAGTATAGAAGTTTCGGTAACGCTTTAGGGTACATTTATTCACCATTAACTAGTATCTTATTAACATGCAAATTTGACACATACTAGCCATTTGTTATTATAAGTCACTTCAATATCTTATTCTACATGACCCTATTCTACTCATAATAGACCAAGGATATCTCCAATGTAAACTTCAAATTACTGTTTATTTGTAGTTAGTAAGGTAGCTGTTGTATATCAATTATGATCTTAATATGCTTGGGTTAGTATGGGGCATATAAGGCATTAATACATCAGGAAAAGTTACACGCCTTCAGTGATATTTAGGAAAGATGCTATATTCAAAGGAACAAAACCAGAAACTACAAGAGCCTATTAGTATCCAAATAAATCCCAATTACGTCTCTTTGATTGAGAATAACTGCTCCTGAGAATAACTGTTCCTGTTGTACTACCATCTTATAAGCCCTTTACTAAGCAAAGCTTATTGATATAATTCATATTCAACAACTATCTCACTAACTATGAATAAGCAGTACTTAGTGGTCTATATAGTAGAAACTCTAATTAATGGTCATTGACCATGGGTCAACTATGGGTAGAATAAGGCATCCATAAATGACTTGTAATGACTAACAAATGTTGTTAATTTGCATGGCAAAAAGCTGCTAATTAAGGATGAATATGTGCACCTAATCCAAAGTGTTATCGAAGTTTCATATTGATTTAATTGTTCTTAATCAGAGTGTTCTATTTTCTAAAACTTTTAACTATTGCTATTGAAAGAAAATCAGAAAAAAAAACAGAAAACAGGTATAAATAAAAATCTAATTCATTTGATAAAAGAACCTATGAAAGCACCCCATAGGACATTCAACGTGTGAGTCTGGTGTGTCCTAGGTAAAAAAAAAAAAATACTTGAATGTTTCAAATAAATCTCAACTGAATGGGTTGGGTAAAATGCAAAACAGCTAATTATGCATGCAAGCAGGTCAAAAACACACAAAACACATTATGCACACAGTCTGTTCCTGGCATTTAAGAAAGCTTATTTGTGTGAACCAGGCATCACTCTGTATCACAACTGGCATGCAGACACCCAAATTTGTGAAAAGTTGCAACCTCTGCATTATACCTTTGGTTGAATTGCTCCAGCGGTTACCTTCAGAATAATGGGATAGAGTCAGGAGGTTGACGCATGAAGCGCCAGCCCCTGATCCAAATACAGTAATGCGTAAAGGGTCACCCCCAAAAAAAGCAATGTTTTCACTGGTCCAGCGCAGGGCTTGGATTTGATCCAAAAGGCCATAATTCCCCTTTGCAGCTTGGTCTCCTGTGCTCAAAAAACCTGAAAGACATAAGAAGAGGAATAGACTGAATATGCAGAAAACATCCCACACTCTCTCATGAAGGTGAAAGAAAGTCACTCTCTGCAAAGCCATTTCCAAAAATGTGAGAAAATAAAACGTACAGCTTGGATATTTATAAAGGAAAATAAATGAAAACGTTAAAAGCTGCTGTATACAGTAGCTACATATTAAGCCACCTACAGTACTGCTAACAACAGTATAAGACTAACTGACACACAGCACAAAAAAGTATTATGAATAAAATAAAGCATTTGAAGCAGCATTCTTCTTTACATCATTGCACATGCTAATCATATTAATAATTATGTAGAACTAGTCTATTTGATCACTTCCAATGAGCAACAAATAGGATATTTCTATTTGACAGCTTTTTACTATTGGTTTTCTAAGCAGGTCTTGTTGTCTGAGGTCACTGTTTAAAAAAAAATGTACACAAATAATATCACTAACTTTGGGTCTCCTGTAACTGACAGCTCATTAACAGTGATGGTACTTCCTCAAGAGTTGAAGCAGCATTTAATAGTTGTTTGTAACAAAGTGCTCACAATTGGTCTGACCTCCCTTGACAAAACAAATAGAGCCTAATGACATCATTAATGGGGGTTGAAGCCTCATTTGCAATGGCCTGCCAGTGGCGGTACACTTGAGGGGGATCCTTTTCTAAGCAGCAAAAAATGTCTCACTGGAGAGATTTTTAAGAGGTATAGTTATGTTCCAGTTATTTGTTTCAGTGCCACCAAGAGGTCTCAAAGTACACTGAAAAGACAACAGTAAGGGCAAGCCTGGTGTTTGTTGATACGTTCTGAGCCTCCATCCGTTGCCAGAACTACTTTATAATACATTCCCCAAAGGTGTAATACTCTGGTTTAGGAGATTAAAAAGGCAGCCAACATGTGGCTCACCCGCCACTGCACAGCTTAATTGTAAATCATCGCTGCAGTTTCATCCTGCGACTTTTCAAACTCACTGTAGCCCAATTAGCAAGACAAGAAATCAATGTTCCCCCCAGACATCAGAGGGAAATCTCTGATTTAATCATATGAATGCTCAGTCTCTTGATGGTCATACTTTGATATGCCTGGCTGATCGTTGGCCATTACTTCTTGGGAATAAACCATGTCTACGACACTACGGATATGCAGACACTGTATACTTAGCCTACAATGGAGAAAACATCATTTTTATCAAGTCAAAGCACCAAAGTTTAAAATCAATGATATTTGTCATAAGGCATATGACACTATACACTGAGAGAGATATGAGAAAGCGAGAGAATGCGAGGAAAACAGAGAGAGAGAGAGAGAGAGAGAGAGAGAGAGAGAGAGAGAGAGAGAGAGAGACCACAGCTATCAGCTCTGGAAAAGCACAAAGCCCAAACCCTTGCCCTGGCACCTTTTTAATTGAGTTCTCCATTTAAATTGAATTCATTTATTTTTGTTTCTACATCAAAGGCGGATAGGTCCCTGAGAAGCGACAGCAATCTACAAGCACGTGTTTAATTGATTCCATTTAGCCTAGCCGAGCAGAGCCAGGACGGAGTGGACATCAAAAAGAGCCCAGGCTGGAGCTTGAAAATGACTAACAATCAGATGCCAGTCTGCCCGCCACTGGTGCCTGTGGCTGAGCGCAGGAGAGAGCAGATTTATCTGAACAGGTGGGAATCAACACACTGCACTATCTGTACTCATTGTGAAAAATGCAAGACCCTCAAGAGGGGAGGAAAAATGGATTCCCTTTAACCTGATAAATGTAGCCTGCTGAAGAGTATAGTGTATGCTTGCTAAAGCAGTCTTGCTTTTCTTGTCAGGTGAATGTATTTATACTTTTGCCAATTCTAAAATCCCTCTTCAAGGTGAACCAGGACATTAGCAGCAAGCTTATCTAGTTGCTATGGTGATCAGGCTAATCAGTGGTGTGGTTGTGATATGAGGTGCAGGTGCCCATGTTCTTGTTTTGTTTTGTTTTTTCAGTGGAGGCATAACAGACTCTGAACTGCAAAGCCAACATAGCAGTAAAACTGACTGAGTAACAAAAACTTTGAGCCAGTTGCTCTCTGTATAAAAACATCATCACCATCAAACTCAGCATGTAAACTGCATTATGCAGTCTGTATCACAATTTGCTTACTACGTACAGTACAACTTGAATATATCACATTTGACAATGTGTTCACTTTTTAATCAATACTATGCTCAAGTTAGTAGTTCTGGTGAAAATACATGGCCGTATGCACAGTCTGTTTGCATAAGCAATAATGTATCCAATAGCCATGCACCTCTGCTGAACTATTTGCTTTGGTAGCGTGAGAACAGACGGGAAGCAGCACCACCTGCCCAAAACCGATTCCCAAACAATCCGTTAAATGGTCATGCACTATGGATAAAACTGTCTGCAAAATATCAGCCGACTTCAACTTCAACAGTTCTGTCTGTGCAGAGCGCACCACAAAAACACAATATCACATTTGCAGGCAATGAATCAAGCAACTTTAGTCATAATTTGGCTTCCCATCAATACAGTGCAGAACATGCCATTTAAATCAGCTAGGCTCTGTACCAACAAATAATAAAGCTCAGCAGTGTCTCTCAGCCACAAAATGAGAGATGAGAATAATTGCACTACCAACAGAGGCATTCTTTGCTCTAAAAAACTCACACCATGTGGGAAATTCAGATAAATACAAAGAATCTGCTAACACACTTTCATTGGGCTACACTGGTAGCGACATAAATTGCTAAAGGATGGACAGAGAACAATTAGACAGCTTTTGTGAGCTACTACTGAAAGATCATGACAGTGGTTGAGAAATGCTGTGTGTCAGCATGTGCATCCACACTCTGGGATGACTTAAGGTGGGTTCTGTTCATATTGTACAGTAGCTATTTTTTGAGGACATGATAAACAATCCCAATGGTAAACGCTGGTCAAAGCTTGCATAGTCTTTGCTGTTGAAGGTTAGACAAATTGATTTTGGCATGAAACCACCTAAGTCCTTAAAATAATCTACTGTAATGTCTTGTACCCTGTCACAGTATTAAAAGAACTGTGGCTGTGGCTGTGCATATCTGCTCATCCCACTGGATTTCACACACACAGAGAAAAAACAAACAAACAAACAAACAAATGGGCCCTAGACATGCATCTTCCTAAAAATATTTACTATGATCAAACAAAGGCAGACTCGTTTTTCACCAGAGCTGTGCTCAAGCATTATTCACGTCTCTGGACCTTGCTACTGTGACGGGACTCATCTGTCCCAAAGTTCGCTCCCTCCCAGGTCTATTACTTCTTGTAGAGAGGAATGGGAAAGGCAAGAGGGGATGCAATGAAAATGAAGGAAATCAAAAGGAAACAAGGGGGAAAGGGGGCTATTCAAGCAGAACCAGTGTTACCCATCAGGCAGAGATGAATAAATGTTCAGACTTTATGTGTGAATGTGGAATGTGAACAAAGACTACCTCCTGTGG
>JASCQY010000002.1:2045217-2065360 GCA_030264315.1 Sardinella tawilis
TATGTTTAACTGGTCACTTGCAATAGCTCCTCTGGTTCCTGGTGCATTGGCTCTGACAGTCCTTTGGCAGTGTACTGTAAGCTCTCTAACACATGTATCTTTCAAACTGCAGCCCAGGGCAACATATACATTCAATTATGCATTTCCTTTCATTCTCATGCAGTGCTTTTCCTTCACCATACAGAACTGAATGATTACAGAATGATTTAATGTAAATTATTTGTAAGTTCAAAACAGACTTACAAGACACACACACACACACACACACACACACACACACACACACACACACAGGGTGGGGAGAGAGAGATGAACTAATGTGCATCAGTTCTAGTTTAAAACATCAACAATGGTTTCGCATATATAAGTATAAAGCAAAATACAAAAAGATTAAGGCATTGTGCATACATAAACATAAAAAGAGTTCATAACTTTGATTTAAAACATTAATTTCTGTCAAAATTACATTTTTCTACTTACTAATATAAACACGCAAAGTTTAATATCTGTGGGCAAGGTACTTCATACTTAACATGTCTTTATGAAAAAAGCATTACTGCTGCACGCTTTGATAGATGGCAGATCCACTGCTGTTCCATGGCATGCTGGGACCGACTTGCAGGCAGAAATGCATTATACATCACACACTCCTATCTCGCCATTCACAGTCTACTGTATCTGACATGGTGATGTTTGGACGAATCAGTGACGCCTTAATTGTATTCTGTCCCAGCTGAGCTACACTGGAAGACTAATGAAAGCTAATGTAAACACTTGCTTTGCACTTATTCCACTCGAATGCCTTTGTTAAATGGATGCCATGGGTCTGGAGGGAAATAAAGAGGGCGAGGTGGCAGGGCTGGATGTAGAGGGGCTACGGGGTATTCAATCCTTTGGCTGCCGACATACTTTAATACAAGACATATACCGATAACAACGTCTAAACGCACCTGACACATAATCTTGAATGTTAAAGGAGAACGCAGGCGCGTCCAAACCTACATTCCAGTGGAAGCAGTGGTCGAGTACAAAATGAGCCAAAACGATGCTAACTGAACGGAGTTACTGTATGGTGATTTTAGCGAGGCAGCAAAATAGCTTAGCTACAGTATGGGGGCAGGCATCTAGCGTAAAAGCTACGTAAACTGCCTGCCCCATACGCTATTTTGCTGCCTCGCTAAAACTGTCATAACTCTGTTCAGATGGCATCGTTTTGGCTCATTTTTTGTCAGCTCGTTGTACTCGGCCACTGCTTCCACTGGAATGTAGGAATGTAGGATGCGCCGGCGTTCTCCTTTAATAAAGAGTGATAACCAATCAATCTGAAATCTGTTCCCGCAGTACAGCTAAATAATGTCAATGGCGCTAGTGTGGGCATTATAGGACATTTGGAACAAGCATGTTGGATTTGGCAGATTTGACAGTGAAAATAACATGGGCAATGTGTGGGAGCTAAATAAACTAGAAGCAAGGAAGAAGACTCAAAAAGCCAATATAGCAGTAAGCTAGCCTGGGAATACCCACGCTGCCTTGCACACTCGTTCCGAACTGCTAGGCAGCCTGGAGACCATGATTTGGGAACCAATCACAAAGCTAGGATCGATGGTAAGACAATGCGCGAACTTTTGGACAAACTGAACTTCACATCCCGTACGGGAAAATAAATAGGTGGTCCCCAGACTAAATCTCACTTGTGATTTAGTCTGGTATTAGCCAGGCTAGCAGTAAGCGTGAGTGTGCAGACAAATTGTGTTGTAAAGCAGTTTGTATGAATACCATCAGTGATGAGTTTTAACAGGCTCATGTTTAACGGGCTCATTGATGGGGAGGGATCCAGAACCAAAAACTACAGCAGATTACTGAAAATGTATGCTGGTAAAGGGAACCTTAATAATAATGGGAATAACATTTTTAAAAATATTTGTTGTTGTATGGAAGCTGAGAAAAGAGTGACTGAGGGTGAAACTGATGTTGTCCAGTAGTGTTGAAGAAAGCTGAACACTATAGCCCACTGTAGCTCGGAGGGCCAAGGGCCAACAGAAATGGACTGAAGAAAGCTAAGAGAGTGGATTACTGGAAGATGGCTTTGGGATCTACCTGTATGAGAGAAATGCATGGCATGGTTTGGCTTTTTCCCCTGGAAAACCCTACTGATTTAATCCCCAAGAAAACAGTCTTGTAGTGAACCCCAAGAAGAATGATGATGTCTGGGACCTTGTTTTTAGGAAATTAAGGAATATAAATATAAAGGCAATGAACATACTACAGTACACGCATGTTGCTGTGTAGGCTTCTGTTCTGTCACATCCTCCTGGACAAAAACGGAGGTTCTAGAACCGCTGAGCAGCACAGCCTCCATGTGAAAAACTAAGAGCCCGCTCTCTTTGAAATGTGGCTCTGTGGCTCCGCCGCTTCTAAACCTGATCTGAATTGTTAACCAGCTAGGCTTCCATAGAAAAGAACAACATTTGCATACAGATAACAGGTCTCTGCAGAATTACACATGCCTGCTGCAAGAATGAAGAAAGGGAGAAGAGAGAGAGAGAGAGAGAGAGAGAGAGAGGGAAAGAGAGAGAGAGAGAGAGAGAGAGAGGGAGGGAGGGAGGGAGGGAGAGAAAGATGTATGAAGTGAAAGAGAGGGAGGAGCAACACCACTTTATAAAAAGTAAAATTCTAAAGATAGCCAGAAGTATTTATGTATTTTCACCCTATTGACCAATATATATATATATTTTTTGTCACTTTTTTTGCAAACTAAATACGATCCCCCACTTCATGAGAGGTCAATTGGGTGGCGCAGAGACAATGGTCTGGAAATAAACATCGGCCATTAGAGGACAACACAAATGCTCTATTACAGCCTTGGTGCTGATAATGATCCAAGCTTGTCTGGGGAGACGTGGGACTGCTCGGGTCTCCGCTCCCTGAAAAACAGATCCACAAATGACTTCAGAAACCTGTAAGGGTCCTGCGGGCAAGGTCTCCCTAATGAGCCCAAACGACAGAGGAAATGATGTTGAGACGAAGTCATCGTTGCCGGCTCCCCTCCAGTCATAAACACATGGGCTTTGAAAATGTCATTTCAATTCTCTAGCAACAGCCACCATGGCTGGATGAATTGATGTGGGCCATACTTGGTCAGGTGGGAAGACATTTCTCCTAAATGATGTTTCAAATAATTCCACTACATTTACCATGAGCTGCTTCTTCCAGATTACACATTCAGTGGGTGTTCCTCATTATACAAACAGATGAAGGCCCTGATAAAAGCCAACCAACTGATTCCATCTAAACATATTAGTGAATGGTCTCCAGTTCCAGTGTGGATATCGTTTGAACCTCAAAGATGGTGACATGTTTAGAGAGCGGAAGATATAGGACAGCCTGTGCCACTCTAGATGCACTTATATGGAATGGACCTCACTTAACAAGTCCTGCTTGTGTGAAATGAAGCTTGCCTAAGTCTGACACAGCTATGCCAAACACCTTTGAAGACATATATATTTACATTAGCCATAATCCCATAGTATTATTTTCTTGATACAGACAGTACAATGACACTGCATATGTGCATGTCTTGGCTTTCTAGACAAGGCCCTAGCCAGCTAATATGACAGTCTTTCTGAAAAAGACCATGGTCAAAAACCATAGTTCATGTGACAACATAACAATGACTCGATAAGTAGATAGTCTAGTTCTTTCATCCCAACTTTTCAAACTTTAGCTTGAAACAAGTCAGATGAAACACAAGTTCTTCTTTGTGGATGTTTCTTCATGAAAGAAAACTTGTGGGAGCCTCTGTAGATCTAGTTCGCAAAGGGAGCTTTTCTTGTATAAAAGCTAGCTTTTAATGAGTACTGATTATGGTAGCACTCAATTAATGTGCATTTAAGGTTAAACTTATAAAATCTCATAAAAAGATACAAATCTCCCATTGTACTGCCATACAGTATAAAAAAAATCTGTAATTGCTCAACAAAATGACTTTTCTGTTTATAGGAGAAAACATGGAATGAGATGTCAGCGGGATGTGTATGAATTTCTATGGGAGATGTGGGAGAAATACTGTATGAGGGGACAGCTAAGGGATCAAAGTGGCTAACCCAGCTTGACCACTCACACTTGCATGGTTGGGGACCTATAGCCCAGCACAACTCAAGCCGCTGAGGCATTGGCAGATAGGCGGTACCGCATCCTCCAACACCCAGCCAGATGAAATGTCACTGCTCCACCCACACCTCCTCACATGCGGGGCTTAGACATATCTATCGACCGGGCTCCCGTCTACACCTTTGGGGGACTGATAATTGTATGCCATTATTCCATACTGAATGACCTAGAGGTCTTTGCCGACTTTCCCCACATTTTAGTGAACAGATGTTGAGAAAAAGCTCCAGTTTTGTATCTAGCTCGAGTCCAAGAGAGTCACAATCACACTGATAGAGCAGAAGTGGATTGATTAATATACAAACAAGAGAACAAACTAGTACAAAGTGAGGTTGGACAAAAAAATTAAGTGACAAACTTCAGTTCACAAACAGGTACAGTGCATCAAATTTGAACTGAAAGCCTCCCAGTAACGGACTTCAATTATTCAGAAAATCAACTGGTTGAACAGCCTCCGACTGCTTTCTTCAGTGCTGCTGACACTATTTACTGTAAGAGATGATACAATGTTTTTTTTTTTTTTTTTTTTTCAGAAAACATTTCATGGTGTCCTCAGGTGTTATTTGTAAGACATATTGTGTTTCCATGGCATCTTGAAGGTGCAACAACAAAGGAGAGGGGGGTGGTCTGCCATGCAAACTTGTTTGTGTGGCGAGAAGCCCTCACTGAGATCTCCCTAATGTTCCAAAATGCTCTCAAAGTGACATTTTTGCTACAAAACAGAATTATTAATAGGCTAGTAGAGCTTGTTGTGATTTTCTATTCACTCAACACTTCTACAGTAACTGTCAGCCTTGTAGACCAATGTGTGCACGACTCTGGGCTGTCAATCAGATGAGATTTTTTTTAAACTGCTGTTTACATTATACACATTTAGCATGACTGATTACTGAGTACACGACCCTTTCATAACAAGAGGGATCTCTTGTGATCTACTATGTTTTGACATAGTGAAACACTAATTAGCATAGTTCACTATAAAATACAATTTTAAAACATATTTTTTGCAGTCCGCATCCACAATTTTATACTGAAGACAATAATGATATATTTCAAGTTCCCAACACACTTTAATCTGACTAAAGGGCTGGAGTTTGAATGTTTAATCATCATCCAAGCAGAATCAATTGAAGCAAATATACTGTAACATGCTAACAGATGCCCCATAAAGTTTTCTAGTGTTTGCAAAGGTAAAACCCATGCCTATGGTGAGGTATCTACACAGTCCATCCCACAGGCAGGCATCTATATCCAGCAGACTGTGGATATCTGAGACTGATATTGCTGGGGTGGGTCATCTGGGGGCCATTAGGATGACCGTTAGATACACTCTCCTAGTTTTCATTGAGCGTGACAAAAGCTTTGTTGGTGTGAGGACACTGACGGGTATAGGCGGCCTGCAACCCCATCCACCGCTGTGTGGCTGCAGGTCTGGTGCTTCTCAATAACATGCTGCTTTGCAACATCCACAGGGGACCCTGAGCCAAACCACAACTCCAGAGAGCTGACTACCATGTGCTCACTCAAGTGGACTTCCCAACACAACATTTCCTTCCAAAGAGGTTGGGACATAAACTGGCTGTGGTCAAATCTCACAGCTCATAAACACACATAGAGCTCTCTGGCAAAGGATGCAGCCGCATGGTGTGACAGAGCAAAGAGCAAACATCCTAGCCTGAACACCCAAGCCCCACCCAACACATTCCATCCCCTGCAGATCGATCCGCCTCCAGATACTTTAGCCCCACAAGGCATGGGATAGCAAGACATTTCACCCAAGTGACAAAGAAACTTGGGTAAACTAATTCTTCACCCAACTACTGAAGGGAGTGGTTTTGACATTTTCTGGGCAGGGTAAGTTGCAAGACCAACAAGTTTTAGTCACCTTGGCAAAAACACATGGTGTGTGACCAGACTTGGGGGGTGGCAAACCATGAGCTGTGAAAATTCACAGAGATAAGAGGCTATACCCTCTCCAATTAGCATCCCATAAAAAAGACATCCAGTGTTTACAGTATGTGCCATTTTAGTAGTTATTTTAGGAGACTAATTTCAGGCCGAGGCAAGAGAGATATGAACACTAACCCAAACATTCCAGTGACGCTCATTAGTCGTTTCCAGGCTTGCTGTATTTGGGGGGGGGGGGGGAACACGGTTGCAGTCTTTTTCACACTTAGGGCCATCATGGATGATTCCAGTTTCTGAAAATGTGCATTTGCATTCATGGAAAACAGGCCTGGAAGCGTCATCTTCCACCGTGTTGTTCACCCACCGGACACGGTGGTGTGCGATTAGCATGTGTGCGAGAAAACATCAAGAGAATATTCTAATTGCATTAGCCACTGGATGATTATATGAAAATCACAGTTGCTTTCTTTGAGAGGCTTTAGAAGAAAAAACGCATGCACACACACCTGTCTAATAACTTAGAGAATTCATCCGTTGCCTAAGTTGACTGCTCTGTGAACCATTGCATGCGTTTTCTTACGCTTCAGCCCCAGCAGTAGGCTTGAGAGAGGAAAACAAAGAAAGGAGGAGCAGAGGCTTGAAAAAAGGGCCAGGGATGGCGCTGGCTTGGTGTAACAATAACATCTGCAGAGGTAGCAGCGCCACACATCTCTCAGGCTTCCTGGCACTCTACCCGGCTCCTGCAAACACTACCTTGGTGTTGATCCAAAACCTTTGGACACAATCTCATGCGGTACAATTTATTTGTTTATTGCACTTTCTGGAAAATAAGCCACAAATCTCGCTCACACAATCTTTCTCTCTCCCTTCATATTTCTTTCACTTTTTGTTTGCCCCTTTCTCCCTCTCCCTTCTCTCTCTCTCTGTTGGTTGCTATCCCTCATTGTTTCCTTTGCTAACAGCATGACTCAGCAGAGTGAAGGCACACAGTGCTAATTTAGTGCTCTTATTATACTTGTTCCTGCTTAGACTACCTCCATTCAACAATTCAAAGGGTGCCTGGGCTTGAATATACAGCTATTGCTGCTATGAAATGCCAATCTTGCAGCAGTACAAGCATCCTACATTTAAATATGAATATAAAGAAAAGATTATGGGCAGTAATTAGCACCACACACATTCAGGTACAGGTTAATGCCTCTAAAATAATATACAAAACACAAAAGATTCCATGTATTAAAAGATTTTTAAAAAATGCTAATGTGTTTTAATTACAGTCAAAGGAAGTCTCCCGTTTGATTCTCTGCAATGATGTGTTGCGATACTGTGCAGTCTGTGTCTGAACCAACTGTAAGCATGCCAAAGCCTTGAGCTCCATGGAATATGGCAGCAATAGCTCAACCTAGTTGAAAATACAAAGGATTTGTCTTGTTTTGTGTCACATGATCCAGTATTGACTGGGGAAATAAACACTACCACTCAGACAAAATGAGGGACTGCACAATGTACTATGGAAAAATGTATAGTAACAAATGAGCCTAATCTTTATTTCAAAATGGACTAATGCTACATGAGTTGTGTGGTAATTGCATGTGGTGACAATCTCGTGCTCACACTTGTGTGTCGTTGCCATTTGTGTGTGTGCGTGTGCCATTCCCTTCATCTGCTCCTAAGACAGGCTTCAAGTCTGATGCCACTGTATTCCAATTAAAGCCCGACACCGGCTTCTCTGGCGTCTGTGTGTGTGTGTGTGTGTGTGAGAGAGAGAGAGAGAAAGAAGTCTGACACATGAGAAATCTAATCACAGCACAGACATCTGGAGGGAGCGGAGTGGTCCACTGCACCTGGGGGATGACAACTCTGACTGACAGAACCAGTGCGACTTTCCCTTCACACACGCATACACACACATTCACTCACTCTCTCACACACACGCATAAACACACACAGACACACACACACACACAAACATGCAAACAATACAAAGTCATGCTCAACCCATACATCCAAATCTATATCCAGGCTATGATCCAAACACAAACATGAGCTTGTGAAACTATGAACACAAGACTCTCAAACACTACAGCACCCACATATCTCAGTTTGCACAGCATGACAAAAGTCCTACACAAGATCCAAACCTACTGTATTGCTTTCATTACACACAATGTAAACAAAAAAACAAGGAATACCACATTTTCTACAACAACAAATTCACAGCTGAATGAATTTTCCTATCATAAGAGCCCCATCGTTCCCCGTCTTCCCCTTCTGCTCTGCCCCATCCTCTCGTCTACACAACACATCCTCACTTTAAAGGAGAAGTTCGGTGTGAATCAGTCCATAGCCCTGTTGTTCAAGGTCACTGAATGCTGTTTATAGGAAAAAGAACAAAAACATTTGATACAATAATGAATAATGAACCAGACAACTAACACTAAGTAAATGGGGCATAGTGTCTTACTTTCAGTTTCATTTAGCTATGCCCCATTCAGTTAACAATAGTTATTGGTTTATAACCCGGCCTATGTTGCATACATTTTTTTCGTTCTTTTTGCTGCAGACAGCATTCAGTGACCACTAACAACAGGGTTATAGATTGATTCACACCAAACTTCTCCTTTAAAAAGGATACATTACTGTTACATTCACTATAGCCACTGGGCTATCCCAACTCTGTCTGAATGCTAGGCTACTGCACCTAAAGGAGCTGCAGTCCTCTTTAGTCTGGTTCCTCATCTGCTTTCACCTCAATTCTCATTACAGTAGCAGAGAGGATGTTAAACTTTTTTTTTTTTCCTATTTTTCAAGCGTCTACATTTTTTTTTTTTACTCAACTGTAATCTACAGGCAAGTCCCAGCACACTGGGCTTGACCCTTTGTCACTGCTAAAGCAAATCTTTTCTTAGCATTGTACCCAGTTTTTTTATATGGCTCACATTGTCTTTTCTTCAAGGGAATACTCTAGACACATGGCATAGTGATTTGCCAAATGACAAACAGTTTGTGAGACACTGGCTCTAAATCCACTCTGGGACGACAACAAAAAAAGGCGGCAGCATGAGGTGCCCCACAATGTGGCAGGATGACTAAAACAATTACAGGGTATTCTTGTTTTGCTCACATTACCCTGCTGGTTCAGCCACACTCTTGCCATTTGAGAAATGCAAGTCTGCTCATGGGTTCTAAAAGACACAAAGGGAATGTGCACAACAGCCTTGAGGAATAATAAGAAGCCTGAACACCAGTGTGTACCGAGCCCTAACCAAGGGCACAGGCTAATGTTTTTAAAAGTACTACTTGTATGTTGTAGGAGTTTTAAAAAGAATTGTTTCTCTATTTCAACCCATGTCAAACCACAAATTTAGTAGTAAGCTACAGTAATTTAACAGAACAAAATACACTTACTGCTAAATTAGCTTACTGCTACATTTGTGGTTTGGCATGTGTTGAGACAGATACATGTCTTTTTGAAATTACTACAAACATACAAACATTACTTTTAAAAACATGAGACTGTGAATGGATATTATAGTGGTATTACTGTTGCACTATTATATCAGAGCCACTTGGATACTATAGACTTCATTTTATAGCCTGCAAATGTGCTCACACACTGACAGGATATGCTTGCCCAATGTGATCAGAGTCTGGTCACTCATAGTTGACCTTTTAAATGCCAGTGCAGTAATGTGCTTTGACTTTGCATTTATTCTGAACTCATTAGTCCTAACTAACCCCCTAACATTGCTTCCTGCTTCACCCATTACCCTTTGAAAACTGATAATAAATTGCATTACCAGTCAGGATATAGGCTAATATAGTATTTGCCTTTGCCATATAAATGCACAGTACAAGTTATATGGATATTTTTTGGCTCATATTTTCAATTTCGAAACTAACCGTCACTAGTTGTTAATACTGTAGGTCCACCATCTTGGTGGCATTGATCAATTCCAGACCGGTATTTCAGCAATTAAAAATGCACTGTGATAACATGCAGGCAGAAGCAGTCTGCTTTTCACGTACACATTATCTTGATTGTTGGGCTGACTTTAACACAGAATGACACAGACCAACACAAAAAAGCATAAATTGCACCCGTCATTCCCATCATATCCTTCACATCCACCTGGAACACAATTTAAAAAGGCAAAACAACACAAACAACACTATCCTATGGCAGATCCATCCCAGTCTTGCCTTTCATGGCAATAAACAAAGCAAAGCATAAAGCATGCCGGCGCGCAAAGTGCAGAGTCAGTAGAATGCCACCATTAGACCTGATTGACTCTCACACTTGCATTATGAATAGGCTGATGGAGACTTTACGCAGGGAGGTATTTTCTCTTCATATGAAATGCAGGGGGAGGAGGGGAGGGGAGGGGGGGGGGGTGGAGGGAGTGAGAAAGAAAGCGGGGAGATCTTCAGAGAGATCGAGATTGATGGCTACAGTAAAGGAGCAGAAGACAGAGATACTGATGAAAGAGAGACAACGAGCTAACAGCCGAGTTCCACCAACAGTAGCGCTACTTGACCAAACTCTAGTGCTGTGAAGTGCACCTCTGACAGCCCTGATCACTTCTAGATGTCCTACACGACGGTGACATCACCAAATAATTACCGCAATTATCCGCCGCACAACTCGGCGGCGGACTATGGCGCGACGTCCAAGTGAGAGAGAGTGGCCATTACTCATCTAACAAGGTCAACAGGCACAGAAAGCCGGATGACAACTCTTCAACGCGGACTCTCTCTGTCGGGATCGGGCTCTGCTGGATACGCAGAAGACAATGGCTCAAATCAGCTCTCAGTCCTCGCTAGAGGAAACGATAGCGCTATTAGCATGCACAATCACAGCTGCTCTGGCAGCACAGGGAGGCCTGAGAGGCCCTTGAGGTTTCCAGTTCACTGGACAGGGTGCTCTCGGGTGAGAAAAGGTGAAATCAGGAGAGTGATGTTGTACTTGGCACTGTGCTAATACTGACTCTTAAATGGAGACAGCCGACATGTTTAACACCCAACAGCATCTCACACAATCCTGTTTTAGGAAACTCAGGATTTCTGACAAAATTTTATTTTATTTTGTGAATTTTTTTATTTTATTTTGTGATGATTTCTTGCATAGAGTAGTCTTTAAAGGAGTTTTCCGGAGTTAATCAATTCGCGAATTCTGTGTACGTTGTACCCACTGCTGTTGTTCTGATACCTATCGACAGCACTCGGCAGCCTCAGACAACAGGGCTTCGGTTTGATTCACTCCAGATAACTCCTTTAAAGCTCTCTGAGGATCGTCAATGATGAATATGGAGTAGAGCAATAGAGAGAATAGCAGAACGGCAAACAGTGGGCTACATTTGGCAGCAATTACTAAATACAGACCCATATCTTCCCCTAACGTTGTCAGTGACCCAGAGGTCCAGCGCTCAGTCCCAATGAAGTGAATAAAGCTGAAGGATCAAACGGTCAGTAGGCAAAGCGGGGCGCTTTTAGAGGAAGCCCCACTGGGACACAACGGTATATGAGTCAACGAATCAAAAGAGCCGGACCCAAGTGAATAAAAACATTGAATGTGTTAATAAAACATCACTGCACTCTTTGCTTTTGCCACTTGTACACTCCCACACACACACACCCACACGTACACATACACCCACCACACACACACACACACACTCACACACAAGCACAATGCCCTGTGCAGCACAAGACTTTCCCAGGACAGGCAGTCCTGAGGGAGCCCATCACACAATGGAGACATGGACAGGAAGCAGCTCATATCTCCCATCATCATGAAGCCATTGTTTAATGATTTATTCATCCGTCTGCTGGGAACTGCATTTCATGCCTAAGTATATTTGCCATGCCAGTCGCTCCTGTGCATGCACAAAAAATAAACATACTGTAAGCTTATTTTCAGCATGAACTTCCTATGGTAGTGATCCATGAGCAACACAGTGGTCGTGTACTGCTTGCTCTGAGCAGAAGCGGTGAATTTGCAGCGTTACACACACACTGCACATATGGGTCTTCACATTTGATTTAATTTATATCATCCTGCCATAAAACAGTAACAAATTAGGGGATGATCTCTCACAGCTTGTTCCTGCCTACAGTGGATCCAGCACTGAAAGGTTAATTGGATGGGCTGTAGTGCTAGATGTGTCAAGAGGGGTATCATTTCAAATGGATGTGGCATTCTTGCCTGTTCCAAAGGTAGAGAGAGACGGTGTGTGTGTGTGAGTGTACGTCTAAGAGTGTGTGTATGTGTCTACAGTAAGTGTGTGTGAGTGTGTGTGTGTGTGTGTGTGTGTGTGTGTGTGAGTGTGTGTGTGTGTGTGTGTGTGTGTGTGTGTGAGTGTGTGTGTTTTGGAAACGTCCGAGCGAATGAGCAAAAGAGAAAGAGCATGTGTGAGAGAAGGTGAGAGATGAAGAATGAGGAAGAGTCGGAGGAGGAGGGTGACAAAACCGAATCATTATTTGCCAAGAAAGGACTCAACTGGAGAGGAGGAATAGTAGGAGAAGGTTAGAATGTTAAGGGTGTGATGCACAGAGCGACGGTGTAGGGAGGCTGACGCCATTGGTGATTGACAGGAGAGCATTCATACTGACAGAGGAGAGAGAGCGAGAGAGAGAGAGAGACAGAGAGAGAGAGAGGTGTCACTTATTGGTAAATGCCAAATTCCAAATTCCAAAATAAATTCCAAATGTACAGGATTTTAATATTTACTCAAAGAATCATAATATATCTAGTATTTTTTACATTTATAAACAATATTAGTTGCATTATTGGTTTTGCATATTTCATTTCTGAGACAGGTCCATGTGTAATATCCGTGTCCAGTATAAGGTACTGCATGTGTACCAAGCGCACACTGTTTGAGGGCCATGTTTGAATGTGAGTTAGTATATTGTCACTGTTTGAGAGCCATGTTTGAATGTGAGTTAGTATATTGTCACTGTTTGAGAGCCATGTTTGAATGTGAGTTACTGTAGTATATTGTCACTGTTTGAGGGCCATGTTTGAATGTGAGTTACTGTAGTATATTGTCCTGTTTGCCATAGAAGGAAAGGGCAGAGAGGAGGCGGTTAAGGGAACCAAATGGAGCCTAGAGAAAGTGGCAGCCAGCAGCTGCTGTGGGAGCAGCCTGGTGCCGTGGCCATGGTGTCCACTCTCCGGTGTGGAGCAGCGTGATGTAGTGCAGGCCTGTCAGGCCTCCGGAGTGTCAGTGCTCACCCCCACCCACACCCCCACCCCCACCCACACCCCCACCAACACCCAGCCCACTGGGCTTCAGAGAGAGGGAGAGGTGCCACAGCCTCCTCCAGCGACATGGAGCAGGGCCACATCACAAGCACAACACACACACACACACACACACACACACACACACTACACATACACATACACATACACACCGACAAGAGACAGAGAGAGAGAGATCAAGACTGCACAGGTATCTCTGCCTATACATACACATGAAAAGACAGACAGGTGGAGGGGGGATGAGATAGTATCTCTCTACTCCAACACACACAGTCAGAATTATTAAGTTGTGATGCCGGACTGGCTTGCCAACTCTCCTTCCAAACGATGTCTTTCAGGCTGAGGCTTGCCAGCGCGCATCAGGGTGTTCAGTGTACACAAACATGAAGCTGTCTCTTAAAGACGGAGTGCTTGTCATTGCAAACAGTGACATTTACCCACAACTGCTGTCTGAAACCACAAGTTCTCCCACCTCGGTTCCCCACTCAAGGCTAGCAGTGCCGCCCACCACCATAGCCCAAATAATGGAAGTGCATTTATTTGAGAAGGTCAAGTGTGGTGTGTCGGACCCACTCATGTTGCAGGGGAGTCATAAATTAGCCGTGGAGTGAGTGAGGGAGAGGGAGAGATCCACAATCAGCCAATTAACTCAGAATCCACAAAGGCCAATGCAATTTCATCTCCACACTACTGCACTGGCACAAGCCACACATTCATTACGGCACCAACCGTGTCTTTTCCAAAGGCAGTGTGTGTGTGTGTGTGTGTGTGTGTGTGTGTGTGTGTGCTCAGACATGGTCCATGTAGCACACGCAGAGATGCACATACTCAATTCTCTTTCTGTCTCAGACACACATGCACACACAGATTTACACACACACACACACACATGCACATGCGCATACCCAGAAATGCACATAAAACACACACACACACACACACACACACACACAAATACAGACACAATAATAGTAATAAAAATACAAAGCATTCTCAGTTTTTCTCTCTTGCACACACCCATAAACAAGCACAAACTCTTAAAGGGGTCCAATTTAGGTCTCTCTCTCAGTCTCTTGCTCTTTCTCTCCATCCCTATCGGCAGCTCAATCCTCCAATTTAATCCCTTCCCTTCTTGTCTAATCACACAGACTATGGTCTAAAGGATAGGTGAAGGCAGCACCTAATTAAATGTAATGGAAAAAAGGAGTGCTACATACGAGCTTCTCTCTTCCCTCTCAGACTGCCTCATTTCTGTCTCCCGATTGCAGGTGTGCACCTCAATTTAAGGCCAATATGAAAAGAAGACGGATCGAGACAGGGCATGAAGTGATAAGAAAAAAAAACACATTCAGATTTTCAGTCTGAAGAAACATGTAAGTAAAAGTGGGCAAAAGGCAAAAACGGTACATTATCTCTGGCCTCCCTTCTAATTGCCATTTCCTTTCCTTTCAGAGCACACAAAGTAGCAAACTCTAAATAAATACATAATCAAAGGAATCCACAGGAAGTGGGGAATAAAATTGCAGACAGTCAATTAAAAGACAGAAACAGAAATTCTTAGAAATGGTACTGGTCCATCATCTACTGTAACTGCAGGAAGTCCAAAAGGCAGGGTTAGGGGCTTATTGCATACATTATAGCAGAGAGTTTAGAAGGAGCAATATTTAAGAATCTTTGATTATAGACCATTTCAAGTTCTAATTCTATAGCTCGACAAAACAATGCTTGAATATTCTATCTTGGTCCCCAACTACTTCCTGTTACATTAACATAACATAATGGAATGTTAAACAGGAAGTTCTGGGGGACCATCTTTGGAACTAGAACCTGAAATGGTCTATACATGTACAGTACGGCAAGTGCATGTCATGGGTGTGGCGGCAGTATTTGCTTGGCCATTCATTTCCATTTAGCTCATTTATGTCAACAGGCTGGAGCTTTCACACAGCCTCCACAAGCTGCACATGCAGCCACACTGCAAACACAAAACGGCTAGAGAGCAGATGTGGCACCTATTTTCCCCGTAAGACGTGCAAGCATGTCGCAATCGGTCCTGTGAACAGATACAGTGAGAGACGGTAGCAGCTCCTCAGCATCCCTGCATCAGAGGCGCTCTGGGTGTGAATACCCACTCACGGCGGTGACCAAACACAGACAGAATGCACACATCACAGATGCAGCCCTCACGTCCCGTTTCCATTTCATCTCCGTCCATAAATCTGCAAAACGTTACAATTTTTCAGATTATTTGAGGCAAATTCCAAACCAAAACCAACCACAAGATGGAACTTCACAAGGACACAGATGAGCAAGAAGGCTTTGCAGTTTTGTGTCAACATCGAGATACTCTCTATTCAATAACTTTAAAATGGCTTGCATGTAGTCAAAACAAGAAATGTTTTTGTCCTCTTATCCAGCTCCATTATTTCAGATTGACACAGCTGCGATCTCATTCTCTAAAAGTTAGCTTATTAAGCGCTGTCAGTTACTATTTGCTTTAATATAACTACAGACTGGACAAGTGTTCAGTGATTCAGCTGTCACCACAGCCTGGTTAGGGAGGCCTCAGCTTTCAGTGACAAATCCAGTGGATGATCAGAGATATGCAGAAGCGTTATTCTATTAGCTTCAACCATGACTAAAAGGAAGATGCAAATGAGTTTGCAAGCAGGGAAGGGATTTACATGGAGGGCTATTGAACATATTTAAATGATAGGGCTCTGCACTCTTTCCTTTTGTTTTCTTTTCTCAGGCACACAGTTATGATAGCTGATTACTATGGCGTGGTGGCACAACAAGCGTGTTATTCATGTGCGCAGCTCTGAAATAGTGTTAGCACATTAGCACATTAATGGAGGGAAAATAGGCCTACTGAAATGTCTGAGGTTGTAACGTCTAAAGCAGGGGTTCTCAAAGTTTCAGGCCAAATTGGGGCCAATTTAGCAACATTGAACTGAGGGCCAAGGGGGTGGGGGGTGGTGGGGCGGTGAAAAAAAAAAACTGAAAAATAAATTCTGTGAATTTCCATGTTAATGATCAGGTTGCATCTCTACAGTTAACGTTATTGCATGAACACATTTTCATTTATAAACTAGGCTAGGCTAAACCTGACAAAACTGTTATCAGATGTCATGGCAGATCGCCAGAAATGTATTCGCAGGCCACCATCGGCCCCAGGGCCGCACTTTGAGAACCCCTGGTCTAAAGTGTAAAAACTTCTTAAGTGTAATGTGACGCTTTAAGATCGAAAGTGTAGAGTATATACTGTCCTGTATCATATAAGTCTGCTGTTTATTCCATTAGCGTCCACACAAACATTGCAAAGTTCTATAAAATACACAGATGGGTCATCTTGTCACTGTTCAGAAAGTCATTATAAGAATAATTGGAAAAATAAATGAAACTGTGAAATTAAATTCACTACATATAACAACACCACTTAGGCTATAGGGTAAAAAAAAGTAGAGAGTAGAAAATCTTTTCACCCACAAAACACAGATAGTTAATGAGAGCTTTTCCTTTTTATAGTCACACAAATAGCACTTTGACAAAATGTAATTAAACTATCTCTCTATAATGGCACTACTGGCTATACGGAAAAATAAAGACTGCCTTGAAGGCTCTCAGCAAAACAAGTCCATATTTAATTAGATGTTCTTCTGAGGCTCCCTGCCACGGCAATTCCCCTGTTTCATAAAAATGATAAACATAAATAAGACCCATGCTGCCACTGCTCAGGTTCCTCAGAAAATATGTGGCATAGTGAAACATAAAGATGAGCAGGAAATTAAAAACACTTCCGATTCCAACTGTCCGATTGGGCATTTGCTTGTTTCCTGGCTTTTAACTTTTAACACACAGATAAAGCTGCAAAACCACAGTCAGTAACAACTCTAGGTTTCTGTCAAGGGGTAGTGATGTACTGTACTGTCTATAGTAGCAAAGGGTAGTGATATAACAAGGGCTAGAGATCTACGGTAGAAGGGGATAGTGATACAGTATCTATTTTAGCAACGGGGTGGGGATAGCTACTGTAGCAGGGGATAGAAGTGACCTCTATTTACTGTACACTGTATACAGGTTCTTAATGATAGAGCATTAGCAATTCTGTAAGGACAACTCCTTAAAAGAGTGTTACTTAACAACAAGATAGGCCTATAGGCTACTGCTTTTTCGGATTAATTATTTAAATGTTTAATAAATTGGCCATTTGTCATTTATTCTGACAGGTAGGATACTAGGAAGGTTGACATGCCACTAAGGACACTCAGTACCAAAGTAAAAAGCAATCATTATCACAACCAAAATTTGGCAGTTTAGTACATTATATCATTAAACATGGTTTTCTGAGTGCAACTTGTCACAGTTTGGTTGTTTTTGTTGCAACTGCACAGACAACTGCACACTTTTTTCTTGCAACTGCACACTTTTACGTACAGTGGAACCCTCTGAATTTACTCTTTAAATTCCACATTCATTCATTCTCAGATCTAGCCTCAAAATCTGCTCATTTCAATGCAGAGGGCATCACAGTCTTCTTTCAATAAACACTGCCTCTTAATCTTCATCCAGGTGCAACTGCATGTCTTACAACATAAAAAAATACAAATTCGTAATCCTCCAAATACATAATCCTCCCTCTTATTTGTTTATTTTTGTGGCTTGGAAATGAGAGTTTGTTGACATTGTTTTTCATACGGTGTAAATAGCAGAAACCTTCCCAGCCACCTATGTAACATAGAGGAGAAAGCCATACAGTAATGTGTGCGCAGATCAATGTGTCACATTTTGTGTTTGTGTGGCATGAAATAGTGCTTTAATGCAGTGAGTGATCTCTCACACTGTGTGCTACAGTTTCCTGGTGAGCAGCAGCGTAAAAGGGGAGAGGATTTGAGGCTGGCAAAGCTGCTGTAACAGACAGGCAAAATGCACCATAAACAGCAAGGGCCCTGCTTATGTAAAAGACAACTAGACCCTACTGCCTGGCTGGCAGTCAGGAGCAGTAAGCTGGACCAAGGTGACTGCTGCCTGTGTTCCAGCAATGCACTAATAATCTAATCTTGTGCTGCTCTGCTTCTGCAGTCATGCCTCTCACCAATCAAGCAGCAGAGCAGGCAGAGTTTAGAAACTCTGCCTGAGACGCAGACTCTTTTCATGACTCAAAATAGGTCTGCAGCCCAACTCTCTGGCTAGTTTGTGTAACTAGCTCCAGAGGTCCGGCCTCTGGGACCTCTCACGAATGACAAGAGCCGAAGGGAACGCCATCTCCAAAAGCGGCCCTTCTTAATATTCCCCACACCACGGTGAAGTGCAGGAAGTGTTTCCTCCTCAAAGCTGGAGAGAGAAGCCAGGGGCAGCATTAAATATTTCAACACAAGCGTTACTTTGTTCAGCTGACAGGTAGGGGAGCAGGTGTTGGCAGCAGGAGGACCTAGCGTACTGTACCCAAAAGTGGCTGGAGCCATGCCAGTCACACCCATGGGAAGTGCACAAGAACAAGGAGAAGCACTAGAGGAAGTAAAACGGGAGAATGGCCCCTGCACTCATTTAATAATGATGCTCCATGGAGAAGCAGGGTGATAGAAGCTTTTACTGGGCCTATCAATCATGTATTAGAGGGAAACACACACACTCATGCACACACACACACACACACACACACGCTGACACTGTCCAGGTAGAGGAAAAGTGACATGCGTTTTCATCTGTGGAAATGCATTCACATTAGGAATATCAACAATGTTGTCGGATTTGTGGGGCCCTGGGAGTTCTTTTGCCACATACTTCTGAAGTGTGGCTGTGTATGGCTGGTGTGAACTGCTATGACCTGCCTTTGACAGACAGAGGCTGCTAAAATCCACTTTTCACGGGTAGACGTGAGTGCATCAGAGGGGAGTGTTTTTGTCTCCGGAAAAAGAGAGATAATTCCACAGCACAGGGGCCTGTTATTTCACTGGAGTGCAATACAAACAGGATCAATCATCGTTAGCGGGTAATAATCTGGAAAACAAACCCCTTGAGTTATTTGAATTTTAAAAAGACTGATGAAAATGTTTTCAGTGGCCCTCTGACTTGTTCTACCTACAAAATAGATCTTTCCATGGCCTTAAATTCTCACCAACGAACAAACATAAATCACAATAGTAAATTATCTGCATTTGACCCAACATTGCCGTTGCAGCAACTCATAATTCACAATATGCAGTGGCAAAATTATGTTCTATAAACAGGTGTTCCTATTTATTGTGCAGTGTTAAAATAATAAACATGGTCATTCAGAAGCCCTTTATTATTTTGAGTAATTAAAGATTACTTATAGTAATTTAAGTATTATTAAAGATGCCACTAAGTACTGCGGAACATGGTTAACACTGGTACCACCTGAAACCCATTCATTGAATATATTCTGAAAAACATGTGTTGGTGGCATGTGGCCTAGTTCACTATATTCTAACGACTATATTCAAAAAGTAAAACCTAGACCGATTTTTGCTCTCAGATTTCTTGTTAGTGGTGCACCATTTGTTGATATATTTTGGTGAAATATACTGCAGGAGTCACAAATCCCTCTTGGTTGTCCATCACAACGTGTACAAATTGTTGTGCCATGTTGTGGCTGTCAATAATGTTGTCCCACCTGCCAGCAGATTTTTATTTGGGCACTCATCATGAGATTTGGACAAAAGTTTGCTATATTTTTAGTCCAGGTGGTTTATCTGTGTGCGCGTGCATGTGTGTGTGTGTGTGTGTGTGTGTGTGTGTGTGTGTGTGTGTGTGTGTGTGTGTGTGTGTGTGTGTGTG
>JASCQY010000002.1:2065873-2078408 GCA_030264315.1 Sardinella tawilis
GTGTGTGTGTGTGTGTGTGTGTGTGTGTGTGTGTGTGTGTGTGTGTGTGTGTGTGTGTGTATGTGTGTATGTGTTTGAGAGTGAGAGCATGAACGAGAGAGAAAGAAGCTGAGCAAAAGATGTTTCATGAATACAAACTGTCAAAATAGTAGGGGAGGTGTGGGGGAGGTTCATCTGGGCCATATGGTAAATAGCCATAACCTTCCATATCATCCCCTCACCTGAGCCCCTTCCCTCCAAGGCCCCCTGGCTTCTGCTCTCTCCCCACTGATGACTGCACCATATTTCCCCTCTGGCTCCACCTGGCCCATATGACAAGCAAAACAAACACAGGCATTGGGGGGGGGGGACACAGACACGAGCTTCAGACAGATTGAGACTGAGATGGGAAAACAGAAATAGGACGACACTGCGAGAGCATGAATGAATGACAGGATAAAGACAAAGAGGAGGATGCAAACAAGTGAAAGATTATGCTAATTATGTTTATTATAAGAAGGGTGCAAAGCTGAACAGAGCAAAAATGACAGAACTGAAAAGGAAGCAGAAAGAGTGTATGAGAGAACTGAGGCTTGCTAATATAACTGCCTCCAAACTTGTGCACAGTGGAGAGCAGGAGCAGCAGTGGTCAGACAAGATGTTTATCCTCCGCATGGAGGCTATATTTGTCTTGACAAACTCGCCCGTTAGATACCCTTCAAGAGCCGAGTCACCATCATGCCAGCAGCTCAACAGAACCGGAGTCATGTGCCAAAGGCGGCGCCAGGGTCTGTGGGTCTGGGTGAAAAAGCCACGCGCCTGCCAGCTAGATTTTTTGTGTATTTCATGTGCATGTGTGTGTATGTGTGTGTCAAAACCTAAAAGCATGTCTGCACATTGATAAAGAGGTTTAATTGTCTGTCAGAGTGCCTTATGGTGTGGTGACTTCATCTACCACTTGTGTCCTCTCTCCCTCTCTCTCTCTCTCTCCCTCCCCTCCCTCTCTCTCTCTCTCTCTGTCTCCCTCTCCTCCCTCTCTCATTACCATTCCAGTCCTCTGGGCCCAGTGCTTAGTCTCCAGGCGCATGGCTTAATTAGCGCTGGGCTGGCTGAGTGGAGGGCCCGGCATTCTCCCGTGCCCCCTGATGCAGCAGGCTTCCTCTTCCCCTGGCCAGCATGTCCCTTGCCCTGTTGACTCTAATAGACTATTGATTTTCCATCCGACGACGGATCACACTCCACTTTTACCGTTCACTCATGATATTAGCTGTCCATTAAGCCAGGCTCCCGAGCCTAACAGCTTGTCAGCACATTGCCAGGGATCGCTACAATGCTGCATCCCCACCCCCTTCTCCAAGTTCTCGATGGAGAATATCTTTACTCCAATCAAGTGATTAAGGCCAGATATCCCAATAACAACACAAAGACGTGCCAACAGACTTGAGAAGTCCATGTCTGTTAATGGACTTTTGACAGACAAGTGCAAGTCAAGTCAGGGCATAAGCACGACACAGCAGTGTGGGAGGGTTTTACAATTCGGAAATAATAAGAGTCAGTGATCAAGACTCCACGAATACAGCATCAAGACATGACAATTGGGCGCTTCCTCAGGTAGGAAGAATAAAGGCATTTCAGTTGACAGACCCTTTTTATTTGGATAAAAGACAGATAAAAGACTCTTTTCAGCGGAATGTTTCCCATGAAAGCTTAAAGAAAAGAACTAATACCTCCTCTAAGTTGTAATTACTTTGCAGACAGTCTTTTTTTTGTCATACAAGGTTAATTACCTCTCTTTCATCATGTAATTAAGTCAGTGTGACTTGATAAGGGACTAGTTTGCAGGTATCGGGGGCAGGAAGTCCTCTGTAGACCCACTGAGTTCATTTTCACGTTTGCCATCAGAGGGTGTCTGCACTCGTTCACGTGGCATGAAGTGTTTGGAGGGTCGCATTGGGCTTTTTTTTATCATCAACCGGGTGCCGTGCTGCGTTCAGATTTATCGCTCCATGTCTGAGGACGAGGGGAAGACAGAGGAGCGCTTTTCAAGCTGTCCAAGGTTAACGAGGCAGGACCATCTCTAATAATGCGTGCCAGGGCCCTCTATGTACTGTAACCAGCCAGCTGAGAGGAGCTCACTCACTCAGATAGTGAAATACTGTCGAGACCTTCCTCCTCAGGATTAAAGGCCTTACATTTCCCCACCTGATACACCAGGGAGATGAGCACGAATAATGCATGTGTAAAATATCATTTCACTAACCAAAGATTAAAGCATTGCTAATAAGATTCTCATGTAACAAGTCTATGTTGGTAACATACAGTACAAAGATCAGTAGTAGCTGTAGGTCACTTTCTCAAGGTCAAATAAAAAAACTGTAACAACAGAATTTATTTCTGAATGTGACTGCATTTATGGAGAAAAAGAATGCTGGGCAGATGAGAACTGTAGCGGAAGCAAGCAGAGAGGGAGCTAAACCCCCCTGCGGCCAGTCTGGATGTGCAGCTCCCACGTCACTCTCAGTCATGCAAACTACCTCTCGGTCTTGCTCCCACAGCCTAGAGGGGAGAGAGGCAGCTGGGAGCCCAGCTCATCCCTCTTCCCCGCCTCTCTTGTGCTCTCCCAACCTCCCTTCCTTTTCCTTCCCCACCCCTATCCCATACCACGATTCCCTTCTAGCCTGCAACAACCATCCTTTGCACCCGGTGCTTAGGTGTCAGTCAAGAGCACCAAGATTACACGGGAGTTGGCGGTGATGGCCATGTCACAGCCCTGGGGAGCCACAGAGACAGCTGGGAGCCAAGAGCTAGATGAGCTGATGAAGTGCCAATGGACCTTGCTGATTGCTAATAGACTTGTAATGAAGCACGCGCCATCTTGCCAGCAATAACGCTCGCCATCCCTCAGTGGGAATCCGGGCCTGTCCACCCACCACCACCCTGGCATTAGCTGCTGTTTATCCTCCAACTCCTGGGCTTCGTGCTGTGATTGCAGCGCTGGATGCTCACTTGCTCTGTGGAGTGTGAGAATGTTTGGTAGAAAATAGTAATTACGCTAACCCTTTTTTAAGGGGAGGTGGGGAGAATTTGTCTGGGAATGTGGCTGATGGAATAGAGAGGGGTTTTGCTGGACTTATTTTGCAGCACTCTCACCCAATTACACTCAGAAGATCAAGCTGTCATGGCTTGTGGCTGAAGCCCTAATACAATTTTGAAATGGGCGCTGAACAATATTCCTCAGACCTACAGTAGCACGCTCCAGACGGAGCTCTGAAAAGATGTACTTGGCGTGACTTTCAACTCACAATGTTCACTTCACCTCCGTTTGTCTTGATCACATTGCTGACTGACCAGTTGGTCGTAAAGAACTTTTCTAAATCACACGAGAAAAAAAGACATACAGCAAATCATAAAATCTATAACAACTAAAATGGAATCACTGCTTCTTGGCAATTCACCAGATACAGAAGGCAGGAGACAAGAGGCTCTTTTATACCAAAAAGTTCTTTCCAGAGAAATGAGTCTTAACTTCGGCCTGGTGTAAATAATGTCATCAATGTGCACCCATGCAATAGGCCAAATATATTTTCTATGCCATATCAGTCTCTTAGTCACAACACCAGCTCTCAAAATGCTCACAATACTAGCATTTATTGTTTTTGTCTAGAAGTGTGAGGCCCCTATCTTTTCCTGCAGGAGACTATCGTAACAGCCTCAGGAAATATGTTAACCTAATCCATCTATTTAGTTACTCAAGTGCACAAGCCCATATAAAACAACACATTTCAGCTTCACACTTGCCGATCAGCTCTGGTTTGCCATTTAATTTATTTGTTTGTTTCTTTTTACATCCAGTGCTCTGTTAACTTTTATCATCATCACAGACGAAATTGATCACTGTGTTAAAGAGCACAATTAGAAGAGACTATTACATGTGGTGCTATACCAAATGCTCAACGGCAGGGACAGAACACTAGCCTGCTGCTGCCTACAGTCTACACCATGGCACCAATAGTCAAGGTATTGGCTGCACATCAACAACAGCAGTGAAGTGTTATAGCAATCAGCCACCCGACTAGAACACAGTAAGCTGTAAAACAGTGAGACCTACTTATTGTCCTCCTAATTCAAAAAGGGAAGGAGATGACGGCTTAAATTAGACATCAAGCTGTGCCAAAGTAGTGCCAGGCCATACACCCTTGGTAACACTCCATGCTGTTTGGCAAACACGCTCAGGGAATTGAGTGAGCAGTGTGGTAGCTCAAATTCAGACTGCATGTTCCTCCTTGGGGAGCCATAATAATTGTTCTCCTTCATTTTTGTAATCTGATTATGTCATGGAGCATCGAGCATGTATATCAGAAATGGGAAATGATTTGTTACCAATGTGCCTCTTGG
The DNA here is from genome assembly GCA_030264315.1 of Sardinella tawilis. NCBI lineage: Eukaryota > Metazoa > Chordata > Actinopteri > Clupeiformes > Clupeidae > Sardinella > Sardinella tawilis. Next base: position 2,070,248 of record JASCQY010000002.1, read on the forward strand.
AAATCCTGGGTCTGGCAAAAAGACTGAATGCTAATGCTAACAGCACAGCTACAGTACTGTACATAAGAAATGGAAAGAAGTAAGAGTATAACAATACAATATCCCAAGATTAAAAAAAAATAGTAAATACTAGGGAGTAGGAAGTAGGTGGGTGTGCGTCTGTGTGTGTGTGGTAGTGCTGAGGTGCTCCTTGTTTACGTGCCTGACGTGGAGACTGACAGCTCATCAGAGGACCCACCTGCATTAGGGCCGCACCAAACATATCAATCCTCTTCCTCTGGCAGCCGCCGGAGAAAATAGTGCACAGCAGATGGGTGACGGCACAGCTTCATTTATAACATGGCTGATTGGGCAGAAGCAGGTAAGCAAGTGTACAGCAGTGACAACTAGTGCTGAGAGAGGATGGAGAGAGAGAGAAAGACAAAGAGAGAGAGAGAGAGAGAGAGAGAGAGAGAAAGGGGGATTCCTGTGTTTGCTCTGTCTCAACTCCTTGTCAGGACTGACAAGCAAGCGTCACGTTCATGACCCGACACATTTACATCTCTCTCTCCATTCAAGCAAAACTGATGCATCACATTAAAAAAGCTCTTTTCTCGGCCTGCCTCCTTCTGTCCCCTGTCTGAACAGGAGGGGGAATTAATTACACCTCCATTCTCTGGAACCAGAGTGTCAGCCCCATTCTACACTTTCAAATGATCTGGAGAGAAATGGGAAAGCTCACTGACCCACTCCAACCAGCCTACACTCAAAGTTAAACAAAGACACTTTAACACAACTACCAGACACACACAGATTTTCAACCATGAAAGGTGACAGAAGATCCCTTAAAACAAACAAAAAAAAACATCACTAGAGAGCTGCTGAAAAGACAAATATGTGATGCTAGCTTGAGAATAGTAAGCCGGGGAGGGTAAAAGGGAGATGGGGGGTTTGTCCACTCCTGCCAGTCTCTGCTTCAAGGCCGGCTTTGGAACCTGCTGTTGTCAATTCCCTTGCAGAGACCTTAAAAGGGAAGAGGCCCTAAATGGGGGGCTGATGCAAAGGAGGTGCCATCTTGCACCATGCCCAATTAGCGCTTCTTCAGAGGGCCCGGGACACGGACAGGGACAGGCTCTCCTTTCTACTCTCAAGCCCCCAACTAACAAACAAACAATGAAACAAAAAAATAAATGACAAACATACAAACAAACAGAAAAAGGACAAGAGGCATAGAGGACACTGGCAAAAGGCACTGAACAGACCCCAATATGGACATGTACCTGAGTCCTGATAGGTGTCCAACATTCTAACCATGCCACCCTGCTCACTGGGCACTGGGCAGCTGCTCAGCGCTCTTAAACCGAGCTCTGAGCTGGCCATGAAAACAGAAGGTTACAGAGAGGTTGAAGGAATTAGCCAGCTAAAAAGGAACAGGGAGGACAAACTCACAATTGGCAGGCAGACGGCCTCCCTCTGCCTGCCAACCGACTGAAAATCAACAAAGTGTGGGCAAGCCTTCGCCTTTCTCACTACCCACCTCTGATCCGCAGTCTGGCCCACAACTCATCACACAGAGGGGATGGAGAGAGAGAGAGAGAAAATGGCTGCCACATCACAGAGTGCGTCCGCCTCTTTCATCCACAGAGGCCGTGACACTTCCTACACTGGCAAATGCATATAGAGTTGACGGCTTCCGCCAGTCTGTCACATAACACCTAATAATTGGGGTACAGTTATTCACCAGATTTAGAAATGGCTGCTTAGGTGCTGTCGAGTCAAACACAGTTATTGGCGGCACCCTATGAAATGAGGAGTTCTTGCAGGGGAAAATTAATCCCTTCCAAGCCTGGTGACTGAAAGTAATCATACAATAGCATACGGCCCCGCGTTTAATATTCTCTCACAGATCACAAATAGAGCTGTTTTTCTCTGGCTCTCCTCAAGTGGAAAGCACTCTCCTGAGTGGCATCGAGCTGAAAGCATACTTTCCACATTCTCCTCCACAAAAACAAACACACACACGCACACACACACACACACACATTTGTAGGGCGTCACGTCTGTGAGACAAAGCAAACTGATGAGAGGTTTGATCTGGGCTGCCTGTGTGGCGCTGCCTCCTGTCCTGCTGTGGTGTGAGATGAGGCATTGTGGGTGGCAAACCAGCAGAAGCACAAGGGCCCCTGCATATCCCCAGGTCTGCTCCGGAATGTTCTCGTAGAGCAGAAATGCAATTTATGGCAGGAATCAGAAAGTTTGCTGCTCAGCACTCTGGGGCTGGAAAGATGGGGTTATCACCTCTATCTAGACGGTGGTTTGGGATGCAATAAAACCATAGCACAGCAACAGGACCCAGGCAATGAGATTTGCAGGGCAGTTGTAAATGTTCAATACCTTTTTTTTGTCATCGTCTGACGCAAGGGCACTCTGGCATTTAAACACCACTTCCCCCAAGCGCTCGACAGTTTCATACATATGAGACTGGGAACATGTTCTGCCTCTCTCCTACTAGTACGGGGGGGGGGGGCATTATTTTCCTGACCAAAATATGACTGTGGAACAGCCGAGCACAAAAAGAAATCATTAAGCATAAAAAAAATATCACCAGCAAGGCCACTTGGCTGCTCCAACAAAGGCTATTTCATGAGCATGACACCAACTGTGACAGGACAACTCAACCTGAGGCTTATGCAAGAACCACAAATGATTGCCACAGTCAATAGAGGACAATAAGACAGACGCACCAGAAAATGACACAGCATCAAAAAGAACCCCCCAAAACCCCCAAAGTGTTTGCTTTTTCATAATTGAATTTCTCCCAAACTGATAAATGTTTCAGTCTTGTCCTTCCGTGACTTTCCAGAAATAGTGGTAGTCTCTTCTGTAATATAATGAACATTCCCCTTGGAATTAAGTTAAAGACCTTGATGTGCTTGTCTGGTGCTGAGAAAGCTCCCTCTTATGGCTCGGACACAGCCACTGAGTGTGTTACCCTGCAGGTGTGGATGTCTCTCCTTGCTCCAGCTCCTCTAACTACTCAGAGAAAGGGCAAACTACTCATGGTGCTCCCATCCCAGGCATTTGGGGAATCAGAATTAAGCAAACCCAAATATTACTGTTAAGCAGATGTCAGTGTTGTGATTACCACACACACACACACACATACACACACACACACACACTCAGTGATGCAGCAGAAAAACTGAACTAATTAGTGTATTGATGTGCTATATGATGTTCTGTTAATTAGGATTTAGCTGAGTTCAACGATTAATTTAATGCCGCTGGGGACATATTCATATGCATGACCTAAAGGATCTATATTCATGACTAAAAAATGAATGCAAATGCTTTCATTTACAAACAAGTTAGTGGGTGGTTGATGCTGGCTCCATGGTCATGTGACTACATGGTCAGAAAGCTATCAACACATTTGAGTTGACATTTGAATTGGTATCTCTGCCCTCCCTGGCCTTTTGACCCCAAGCCTCACTTCAATCTCCGCTTCCTTCTGTAATACGTCCGCTTGGTAAATCGTCCTCTGGTCTTTTGTAAACGCCTGCGTGGCTCCATTTTCCTCTTGCGCAAAAAGGCGGGGAGCCGTGGTGCTAAAAGATCAAAATCTAAATAAACAACAAAATGTGGATATTGAGCCATCTGTCACAGGGATGGGCCAGGTTCAACGCATCATCTCTTGTAAGAAAGGACCTTAATCTCAATAAAAGCGAAGGCCCTTGCACACATCACATCACATGCGGGGAGGGAGGGATGAATATGGAGATCCATTTGCGAGGGATCTGATATTTTTCTATCGGCCCTTCGGCGTGACACAAACTGTATCAATAAGGCCCTATCTGGGTGTAATGAATCAGGGATGAAGAAGGCCCGGCACTGCATCTTACAAATGCCAATGCATAAATAATGCATGGCACTGGCTTTCACGCCGCCTGCATCTACACGCCACACGTGGCACTGAATGGATGGTGCAGCAGCGTAACAAGGTCTCACTGTCATAAAAGGCTTTTAGACAAATGGCACTCTATCCCTTATAATAAATTATGTGATGCAAGAGGAGGACTGTAAAAAAAACATAGCACAGCAATCTACTGTACATATATATACAGTACACAGCGCATACACACACACACACACACACACACACACGAGCGCATACATGCACACAGTATGCACCATATAATGTATGAGCAGCTGAATGCAGCGTAGCCCTCCTGCCAGCTTCCTTTGAATAATAACTACATTGAAACGTCTCCTGTCTCAGGTTAACATGGTTGATTTGGTGGTGATAACCCTGTTTTTCAAAACTACACATTTGCGTCTCCATAGATCATGGTTCTCTGCGAATGTGTGTGTTTTCCTTGAGCATCTCCTTCTTAGGCCGGTGATGGTGGTGATTTGCCTGACAAATGATCCTCTTTTTACCACGGGCCGGATGACTGAGGGAGGAGAAGGAGGGCGTGAAAAGAAACAAGAGTGCAAGACGTTCTGCTTGACACAGAGAATGGAAATGGAGTGAGAGTTTCCGGGGAAGTGGGCTGCAGAGGGGAGAGAGACTTAGTCCTTGACATGAGCGCACAGGAGGAGAAAAGAAAAGAAAAAAAAAACAAATGAGGAGAAGAAGGGAAGTGAGGAGGGAATGAGAGTGGGCTAAAGAGCAAGAGTGATAGAGTCGGGTGCAAAAGAGAGTGGGAGACCTATTTGAATTAGAGAGACAGTGACGCCATAGTTTAATAGGGGACCGAGGAGTGTCAGATTGGGAGAGGAAAGATGGAGATGAAGAAAGAGAGACATGAAGGGGAAAGAGTGGGAGAAGATGAAGGAAAACTGTTGGTGTGAATGAGAGACTGAGACAGAGGGAGAGAGAGAGAGAGAGAGAGAGAGAGAGAGAGAGAGAGAGGGAGAGAGATATATGGAGAGAACTAGGGAAGCATCTTCAATTGCCTTCGTGTGCCTTGTTCATCCTGACACCTCCCACCTCTAGGACAGCCACCCACCAGCCCTCCGCCCTATCAGCCGTGAGCCCGTCTCCTAGCAGCAAGGAGCACTGCAAATACCTACCTCCATTTCCTTAACAGTCAGAGCCATTACTCAAACAGCGCTGGCGTGAGAGCGCGGGCTGCTCCGAGCAGGCATGGGGAAGATGTACTGCATTAGCGTGCGACCAAGAGGGTTAAGGAGCATCCCTCCTGCTTAGCTGTGACTTCCATGAACAAACATTAGGAGCAAAAACAGCAGGTCGCTCCCTCCAAAGTTTCATAAATGAGCCAAATTAGGGGCAAGCAATGGAACGGCAAAAACTATCATAAAGCTCCTGGCTGGCGAACTATTTAACACCATATGGAAGGTGGAGTACAGGAAACAGGCGTTATAACGACGCTAAATAAAACTGTAATGACGGCATAAAAACTGCAACCAAAATACTATAGTACTTCTGCATTCTAGACTCAAGACTGGGCCAATGACCAAGAGCAAAGGGTCGCTGCTTCACACTGCCCCCACAAGCTCAGGAGATCTTCAGCACCTTGGGGAGCCACCTAAGGTGATCTCATTATTAGTCAATGTATGCATGTCCACCGCTGCATTTACAAATACAGCCTCGGAGCTAATGCCCAGAAACTTCTCCGGCATTATTCCTCCTCAGCAAAGGTCAAGCAGAGGCTCGATCTGCTCCCGATGTGTGCCACAGCACCCCGCAGGCACCCTCTCCTTCTTTAGTATGAGCTACAGTACGGCTGCTGTGCAACACTCACAGGCCCGAAGGAGCCGCAAGAGGAAGCAGAGACACAGTAGCACAAGCAAGGAGTTTACAGAACACAGTCCAACATCACAAAGCTGACAGAGCTCCAGTATGTGGGCATTTCAGACTTGGAGATTTCACATCGGGACTAAATATGGGAATTGGGATAAATATGCAAGACTCTCTAATACAGCTAATATTATATTCACAAAGTAAAGATCTGATCTTGAAAAGTCCAAGCTTATTGAATGTGTTAACATTCACCTAGAACATTAGGGCATGCATCACAAACAGGCTGTGTTCAAAGGACTATTGTGACTATATTCGGCGGAAAACTTTGGAAGAAAATGATGGCAGTAGAAAATGACACATTTTAAAGACAGACATAATAATTTCATCAGCACCTAGCGCCTAAACAAGTAGAAAAATGCCCTAAAACAGCCACCATTTTCTGATTCTGCTCCAGACTTACAGGCATGGATTTCACCCAGAATCAATTAGGGCAGAAGCACAAAGCCCGGGCCGGATTAGCGAAGAGGAGGTTGGGTCTTAGCCAATTAAACAAAGGGGGAGTTGGACCAAAGGGGGCTGAGGCACATCACTGAGAGCAGCCCAACATGCTGACGACCAGCACAAACAATTTCCCAGCAGCCCTCCAGGCTAAAACAAATAGCAGGCACGTACAAGAGCGACCCAGAGCCATAAACACAACACGGCTCTGGGGGTGTAAACAGCCCATGGGCTGCCACCCCTCGCCCCCCCCCCAATACCCCCTTAGGCATCCTGGCAACCACTCAGGGCTCCCAGCACACGCCGCACCAGCCGCATGGGCAGAACCTTCCACAACCAGACCAGAATAATCAATCAGGGACACTATTGTGACTAGGCCGTCTCTAAAAGCAACCAGACCAGAATAGCCAAGCAGGGATAATATTGTGAGCACTTTCCTGCTGCATTGATGACAACAGGGACATGGCATTCTCACCGCAATCCTCTCTCTAAGCTTTTATTTCCTCTTAGGCTGGATTTAGAAGTGGGACATATTTAGTCTTCTGCACCGATACCAGCTAAAGTGGTATTTGCCAGCAATGTGCCATGAATTGCCATTAGATGGAAACAAAAGAGCGGAAGCTTGCTTGCTGTTTAAATTGTGAGCATGCCATTCTTGAGGTGGATTATCAGTCTTTAAAGCATTGTGCTCTGTATGACATGCATGGAAGGCTGCAATTTCTGACTCTGGCCAAACCCAGGAGGCAAAGACAAAAGGCAGGAAGGAGCCGCATGGAGTGATGATGGTGTGAGTGGTAAACTGGCAAGAAAAGATTCATGTGAGCACTTACACAAATGGTGGCTAAAATCACACTGAGGAACAGAGAAATTTAATCACTGCCCGTGGATGAATAAAGGTAAGAAAACAAAACGTGGCGGTGGCAAGGAGAAAGAACCAGTCAAAAAGTGTGAGAGGCTTTAATGAATACCTCAACCTCTCAGCCAATTATTCTCATTTCCTCCCCCTGGTCTGCGTGGCTCCCGCCATCTCCTCCCTGACCTTTCCTGGAACACGCAGCACAATACAGCTTCCTTATAGCCTCTAATGACAGAGCGGAGAGCAGCATCCCCTCCTGACCCACACACAAACAAAACAAACAAATAAATAAATAAACACAAGCGGAGATGTCGTGACAGACCCAGTGCTGGTGTCAACATGACTGCTTGTCACAACTCACCTCGGCAAAGGTCTGCAGTATGCTGCAGTAGTGTGCTGCACTACTCACTCAAAGAAAGAGTACACATGAATACACCCCAGTGGATGGAGTAGGTTTTTTCAGGACTGACCTTTCACCAAACTCTACCCTAGAAGAGCTCCTGTAAGGCAAGCCCTTCTGAGCAACTTTATTCCTATTCTGAGCTAGTTTTTTCATACACATAGAGATACATGTACTAGCGCATAATACATACTGTAATGCTTTAGCTGTGAGAAGGATAGCAACATGTTGACATTCCAGCTGATAGTAGTGAAATACAGTATATTGACCATACTTACAAACAAACAAATGTGTTTGGACAGCATATGTCTTGCTGGGTTAAAAAAAAACAACAGGAGGAAGGAAGGAAGGAAGACCAACGTAGCATAACATGGATTAATGAAATGGATGCATAGTTCTACAACCTCTCTATTATGTTCCCTTAACCCTTGCCCTTGTTGATTTCACCGTGACTCATTTGATGAGTTATCTGACCATATACAACAAGTACAAACAGTGTTATTCACACAATTTGCTGAAAAAAAAACCACCAAGAAATTACTGGAACTATAGAGACCTGTTGAAAAGCACCACACTTTCCGCATAGGCTGACAAACACTAGTACTAGTAGTTACACTAACACAGTAGACCGCACAGGCTGACAAACACTAGTACTAGTAGT
>JASCQY010000002.1:2078508-2091447 GCA_030264315.1 Sardinella tawilis
GTAGTTACACTAACACAGTAGACCGCACAGGCTGACAAACACTAGTACTAGTAGTTACACTAACACAGTAGACCGCACAGGCTGACAAACACTAGTACTAGTAGTTGCTGTACAGTAGACTACAACCCTCCATACAGTAGCTTCAGAAATGCTCATCTGAATCCGATGTGATGTTTCTCTGTCAGCTTCCATGACACTTATCACATGCCTGCTCAAGATTCCCACTGATCTCTGCCAGGATGTGTGTGAACAACAGAACAGCGTGTTTTCCGAGCATTTACGCAGGCTTTCCATGACTAATGCAATAATTACATACTCGTTCCAGCAGAGAGTGACTCCATCTCACGTTCCAGAGTGAAATCACATTATTGGACTAATTAATAACTTAATCAAGGCTTCTCACATGTCAGGAGTGGCTGATTACATAATTATTAAAAGTAATTGTGGAGTTATTTAACCACACCTTGAGAGACTGAAGAGGACAGAGCAACCACTAGACTAACTGAGACTTTAATGTAAGTTTAATACCACAACATGGAGCTGATCATATTCCTTTGTTTCTTGAAGGAGAAAGTGGTTCGACAGACTCGTTTTATCAATTCGCACCGATAGCTGTAACATGTAATAACAGAGAGAGCTTGGACTATCAAGACTATGCAAGAGCAATAGCCTATGTACTCTTAAATCTGCTGTCTTTGTGCTTTTACCATTTTCGGTCCACAGATTATAAAAGATGATTTGGCTTCTGCCACTTAATGATTATGCACTGACAATGCTAATCAAATTAGCTGGACAAGTCCTTTTTAATACTCTTTGGGCCTATTAAAACCTGTGGTTCCACACTGTATGTCTTTCAATGGGCTTTTTGTGGCTCATTTGTGAAATTTCTGCAAAGTCTCAAGACAGAAATGAGGGGGGAGCGGACCTCATATTGGACATGTCCATTACAGAGTGGGTGCAGAGCGACCCTTTTGTTTTTCATTTGAAGTGTGTCTGATTGTGCTTGGGGCCCTGATGAAACACGGGCACTGGGAGACGGATGGGTCTGTGTGATGGTGATTAGGCTGGCAGCCATTGTACCAGAACACATTCATGGACATTTAAAAGTAGCTCAACCATTAAGAATTAGCATTTGTGTGGGCACAGGCCGCACTGACTGCTAACACAAAATTAATCCTTTACAAATTTACATGGACTTCTCCAAATGTAGATACAGTAATAGCTTTTCTCGGTATAAGTTCATTCAATTACAGCTTTTCAAGTACAAATTTTGATGTCTGGAACAGAATAAATGACCTCAAATTGCGTTGTCATCGAAGCTTTAGATGCACAAGAGCAAAGAGGGGGAGAAGAAGGAGAGAATCATCTCAGACCATTAGCGGTGAGTATGGGAAATAGCCTCTTATCAGAGCCTACCTCAAATGCATCTGACCTGTATGGTCAACACGGCCTGTTTTCCACTGATTTTCCATGCATTAGGTACAGCAGAGAAGCCCCATAATCCTTTAAAGTTGCAATATCAATTAACAGCACTATAGACCATTTCAGATTCTAGTTCCAAAGCTGGTCCCCCAGGACTTCCTGTTTAACATTCCATATGTTATGTCAATGTAACAGGAAGTAGTTGGGGACCAAGATAGAATGTTCAAGCATTGTTTTATCCAGCTATGGAATTAGAACCTGAAATGGTCTATTGTGTACCAACTTCTACGCAACCTCTGGAACATACATGAACAATAATGTATTTGTTCATTTGTTTGTGGAGCTGGGTTAAGGGTCCTGTGTGTGCTGTTGTGAGACATTAACCCCTCTGCACCTTACACATAACAACTGCGGAGTTATGTCAGCATGACTCCACTGTCAGTGGGCGGTACTAATCACACTTATATGCTATGACTAATATCGCCCTATCAAAAATGCCACCACATCCATGACACAGATGACTGCTATAAAAACAGCAAAGCTTTATATATATATATATAAAAAAACTGGTCCCTGTAGAACTAGAACAACATGGAAGGAAAAGTTACACATGACTGTACCCAATGCATATTTATGTCAAAATATCTATAGTCTGCTACAGTAGCAGCAAATGGCTGGAGGTAATTCTTAGAGTGACTACAGTATGTGCAGGAATCACTGACCCATGTTATGTTTCGAGTGCCTCAAGGAGACACTATCCCTCTTGCACTGTATGTGCATATGTCCTATAGGATGCTAATATGTGTTGACACACAAGCAGCTTAGAAATGTCAAAAGTGTGTGTTCACACATGACAAGGGATTTGTAGTCCATGTGAATTGCATAAGCCCTAAAAGTCTAAGGTTCACTACAACAAGGTAGCCAGTATTTATAGGAAGATGAAGCAGAGAGCCTCAAGGTTAATTTGACAGGTTGCATTTCTGCTGCATGCCTCTCGGATCTGGAAAGTCAGGTCCAGAAACACCACACATATCACTTGATACATTATACTGCTATCTCAATAGGGCCAATCACCCAAAGTCTCCAACACAAATTAACTGAGCATGTCAGTTACAGTTTTGTCAGATGCCGCATGGAGCTGTAGACTCTACTGTTACTGAGTGACGAACAGGACAGATTTCTAAAGACAAGTCACAGTGGACAGAGCAGAAGCAATCAAAGTCAGTTTCCGTATTCACATGTACTTTGGTTAAAGCCACCAATTAAAGTGACACATGTTGAGAGCAATTAGGATCAAAATCCAGTGGCACAGAGGCAACTTAAAAAATGTCTATGAAGACTCTGTCCAGAACTGAAAAAGAGAGGGATAGATATAAACCAAGCGAGAAAGAAAAGGGAGGGGGGGGGGGGATGGAACATGTCTCTATCAAATGAGGAAGCATTTCACTAGACAGCCTTCATCGGATGAGGAGCTCTGCCTGGCTGTCTTCTCATGGGGTGCATCCATCACATGTGCTAGTCTTGGACAATGTCAGTCTGCGTCCTTCAAGGGCAGAGCTAAGATTCATCAAAATCTTTCCATTTTATGAACAATGAAATTCCAATGTCATATTTCATACATCTTGTCTGTATGAAACGGTGTACATATGTCTTGGGAGGTGGAGGTAGGTAAAGACAAACAAATGTAAACTTGTAACCTTAGAGACCGTCCCCTTGGAAACAAGAACAAAATTGTGGCTCTACAGTAGGCCTATACAACAAATTTTGAAGGCAGTCGTGATATGGAAATTGTGTCGATAAACATTTCATGCAATTATTTCGGATGTATACAAGACTAAAGCATGCAGACAAAGTAGAAACAACAAATCACAATGACCCAGTGCAGATTAGGCTGCTTGAGGCAAATGCAGCCCCCTGATCTTTGTTGATGCGGTGTTGAGCTGGGGAGATACTCAGCACACACAAACACACTCATGTAAAACACTCACACATGCACATGCCCTTGCAATTACAACACCCTCCCTCTGTGCCCACTAAAGCATGAAATCAAATAAGTACACAGGTTTAGAAACAGCCATGAGAGATCTGCATACTGTTTAACTGTTCCTGCAGTAACATGAAAGCATCCGTGATGGAAGGGTAAAACATATATCTAGTGGATAGCCTATCATAGAGAGAGATGACAGCATGTCACATCTACAGAATAACATTTACGTGCATATTTGTGTTAATGCACATGTTAATGCACTTCAGTGTGTGTGTGTGTGTGTGTGTGTGTGTGTTTGATTATCAATCATTTTTATTTCCCCTCTTGCAAAGCTGATAGCAAAATTTCATAAGTCAACCAACTTGACAACGCTATCAGTGTAATATCTTTAAAAAAGAGAGTGGATGTGACCCTGCTGTGTACATGTCTGTGACGAATGTGCATTCCTCACTAGATGTATTTTTAGACCGGCACGTGCTAATGATGCCATCATGCTCTTTCTCCTCCTCCTCCACCTCCTCCTCCTCCTCCTCCACCCTGCTGGCTCCCACTCAGACATCTGCTAGCAAGTCGCATCGTTCATAGGAGGGGGGTGACGCCAGATTTAATCACCTCCACAACCTTATCATGAATATGCAAATAACCTGCAAACACGCACATAGTACCTCTCTGTGCCTGACGTGTCTGCATAAAGAGGACAAGCCAATTCTTCTTCTCATCAAACACAGGGTGCTCACTCTCCAGTCAGACGTGATGTCCTCTCTGGTCTGGGTCTCAGACTCACATCACACATGCAGATTTAGTGTACATTCAGTTAATCAAGCTAACACTAGAGTAGAAAATGATATTAACTCATCTCTTACAAGCTTATCTGCCAATGCAGTGGAAATGCGTCTTAGCAGTGGGCAAACCAGAACGCATGCATTTTAAGTGCATATTTTGTGGATACACTAAGATATTTGGCTCTGGCTTTAATTGCCTTTATTTGCTACAATAAATTAATTTGAGAGGGAAAAATGCAAATGTGCATGAATAAGTTACTAGATAAACCCATTTCACAGTTTAACAGCTGGGAGTTGTTTCTGTAATTTCCATTTTAAATCATGGCGACACAAATACACACATTTGTGTGCTGCGCCATCTTAGAAGAGGATTAATCAAATTGCTCACTACACAAACAAGCTCCCTCCTCCTCTGCCCTTCCTCCTCCTCTCCTCCTCTGTCTACCCTGCTGGAGAAAAAGAATGAAGCAGATAGCTCATCACCATAGACTCTCAGTGGAGCTCAGCTCAAACAAGCTCTGCGGCTCCACGGCGTGACAGCACAGCTTCCCCCACCACCACCACCACTGGACGAGGACACCTGGATGAGGGTGTGGAGTCTCATCTGAGGGTGTGAAGCCCGAGGCTTGGTGGTGGCCATCAGGGTGATGGAGAGGATGGGAGGCTCAGGGGGGGGATCCATGGGCTCCACTCCACCACAGAGACTGATATGAGGCCTTCCAAAAGGGATGCTCTTACATTGTCAACACTCAATGACAAACATACGCTTTTACACTCACACACCCCATATAATAAGGAGGCTACTACAGTATATATGGAATGCGTGCTATGTGGATATAGGGCTAGAAGATGTTTTGACTCACGTGATTTATCTCTGGTAGTCAGAACATTGAGGTAGCCAATACAATCCTACAGTATGCAATTTCTATGCTTTTTGGATTTTATCACTATGAACATATCAAATCTTGACTAAAGTGAAAATGATTGAAACTGTTCCCCACACTGAAGCATTCAATAGCCTGTTACAATATGCCACTTCGTTATTTACTGGAGGAAAAAGTTTGTTTCATGTTGTGATATCTAGGTTATCACCTGCAGCCAAATCAATGGACTTTTCTCCGCTTTTCATCGTGAGGTTTTCTCCGGGTATGAAAGACAGACAATGACTACAGTTTAAAACGAGTGTAATAACTTCATTGAAGTTCATCACTGACATGTACTACAATGGTCAAAATGAGTATGGGTCTTTAAATTACACATAATTTGTAAGAAAGTTAGCAACCAACGTTGTTCGTTGAACGTTACTAAATTAGCACTTAGGGAAATTAGCACTTTAATGACTTAATGTTGCAATTTTCCGGGCAATTAAAACAACGTACTGACACACAAGTAGTTGTCATACCTGTTGTCAGTGTTAATTGAAGCAGTTGTTCTCAAATCAATTGCCATCACCCACTTACATGAATTTCTATAAACCGCCGCCATTCATTTTAATGGCAGTCCACGGCAGTTTTACCTACCAATGTTAAATTCCCATAGACGGTTAGCATTATGACGTTGCAGGTGAAAAACCTCAATAGGCATGACTGCAGCCAGTCTGGATGAGAGCAGCCCTTATGAGGCAGTCACACTTCCCACACCCTTTCACCTTTCTCCCTTTGCATGCTGTAGCTATGCATCTATGGTATGTATAATGTTTACATTCTACATTCTAAACCATATTTTTCTTTCAGTCACTCGTATATCTGCATACACACACCTGAGAGGCCAGAGGGGCTTGTGTCTCAAACTTCACCTGATCCACATGAACAGCCCAACTCATATCCTCCCAGTAAGACTAGCAGCTACTGAAATAAGGCCAAGCCGCAAAACACACACACACACACACACACACTCAAGACTTGAGTGTGCCAACCCTCTTATGTCTTCCTCATACATATAAAAAGACACAGAAACAGATAGTCTTGTGTTATGCTCTTACTCACATTCTCCCTGTGCTGCACTCACTTCCTAAGCACATAAAGAGTCAAGCCCTCCAAGGCCACGTGACTATAAACAGTCATACCCCAGAACAAAACAATCCTTTTAGTATGTAAATAAAGATTCCTTTGTATGATTGCTATCACCATCACCTTTTCACTCCCCTGAAGTGCTCTCTGTTCTCTAAAGAAGCAAAAGAAGTCTGCAATCTAGGAAACTTTTTGAAAACTATCCACTCAACATGGAGAGTGCTTCCTTCTCACAACACAAAAAGGTGTATCCTTCAGCATTGCTCAGAACAGCCCATACACCTACTGTGTGGTGTCTCACACACACACACACACACACTTACTTTTCACCACAATCAAAACATAATCTGCACAGATTATCAAACCTGTGCCTAGATCTTCATAATGTTTCGCTCGCAAACTGCTCTCCAGTAAGCATGCAACCAGACAATAAAGGAAAAAAGAAACCAAACCAGGTCAAAACTACAGTCGAGGTAACATTAATGTTAGCCGGGCGAGTAAATCCAGGCAACATTCATGTTATCCAGACAGGTAAATCTCCCTAAAACATTTCCAAAGCCAAGAGAGACAGAGCCAAATCAGCTGTGACTCACCAGTGATTATGGTGGCCCAACCCCCCACCCCTCCTCACCCTCACATGGAGACACCTGTCCCTGAACAACCCGAACCACATGTTCAGCTCCCCATAATCCTCCCAGTCGTGGGGCCAAGCTAGGCGTGCTCCGCAATCATACTGCTGACAGATGAAAATGGGGAGATCACAGACGCTGTGCGTCTAAGAAACCCTCATTTTCGTCGGTGGGGTCTGCACCTGGCCAGTCTCATTCTCGAGCAGGCTTGGGCACAATACGGCAGCCATTGGGCTACTTGGTGATTTGGTGCCTTTCTGGCCACTGCAGGCTGCACTGTATTGTGAGTGACACGGCAAGACGACAAGATGAGGCGTGGGGGAACGTGATGCGGTGACTCGGGCCCGACTCCCGCTGGTTCCTCCTGTCTAATTTGGAGGGGCTGACAGTGAGGAGCCTTAATACCACTCTAAAGAACAGAACTCACACACTCACACACTCACACACTCCTGTTCCTGCTCCTCTCTCCATCTCCGAGTGCAAAGTTGGAGACGTCACTCATTTCTCTCTCTCTCTCTCTCTCTCTCTCTCTCTCTCTCTCTCTCGCTCTCTTCCTCACACTCACTCTCTTTTCTTCCCTCCCACTCCTGCTCACACTCTCTGCCTGCCTTTCCCTAAATTCATACTGTACTGTATACGCAGGAACCATCCTTTCCAATCCATTCTCTAAAAAAGACTCTTCTATTTCTCTGTCCCAGTCTCCTTTTGCTTACTGTTCAGAAGACAAACTTACTAAGTGTGGTGGTCTTGGCCTACATTTCACAGTTCATTTGAAAAGACAAGATGCATAAAATATGGAGTTACAAAGCAAGGATCCATTATCATCAACTCTAAATCCCCCCGGTGCTACATGCAGAAAGCACACACTGGCACACATGCTTATGCAGAACTGCCACATAACTGCAATTACATACAATATTTGCCTGCTAGTCATTTCACTTTCTCTTCTTGCATCCATACCTCTCCTCTTTCTCTCTCTCTCCCTCTTTCTCTTTCTCTCTCTCTCTCTCACACACACACACACACAC
This sequence comes from Sardinella tawilis, assembly GCA_030264315.1. Classification (NCBI taxonomy): domain Eukaryota; kingdom Metazoa; phylum Chordata; class Actinopteri; order Clupeiformes; family Clupeidae; genus Sardinella; species Sardinella tawilis. The sequence goes on from JASCQY010000002.1 coordinate 2,086,366, forward strand.
ACACACACACAGTGAGTAGGTAATCAGATAATGGAAGTAGAGGTACAATCAGTGAAAAACTACACTGAGGATATCAAACATAATGCTAACAAACACATTGAGGTTGAGCATTACTTCTGAGAGCCATAATCAGAGATTTTACACCCAATTTTGCTTCAGCCATCACACACATAGCAGACAAAGTGGTATTGTGAACCACTAGAGAGAGAAGTATATGAGAACACAATATGTGAACCAAAAATCTGCCTTTTGCAAGGGAAACTAGGATAAAAAGCATATGTGATTCATCCAAAAAGGATTTTGGTCTTTTCATTTCAGTGTAAAGCAAACACACACACACACACACACACACACACACACATACACACACACAAATACCTGAACAAACAAACACACACATCAGAAAAAAAAGATCTCGGCTAAATAGAGTAAGTCAAAGCCAAAACAAATTTCACTGAAGGTCCCTGCAATCAATCAAGTCAATCCAGCCAGTGCGCACATCTTCAACCCTCAGGTAGTGTGTTGGTAGGCCTGCTCTTTGAGCTCTGCCAAAAATCACCCCCCCCCCCCCCCTGCCCTCTGTTTGCTCTGGCTCGTCTGATGTGCTTCTGTCCATCATCCAGGCCAGATCAGACCTCATCACTCTTCATACACAGAGGGCCCTGACTGCAGAGATCTATAGCCTTCTGTCAAACAGAGATATTCAGGGATGCACTGGAAAAACCAACCCTCACTTCATCAAGGAGGATTGGTCTGTTTTACCACCTTTGTGTCTTTGTGTGTTAAGAACAAAGACTTCCTTACAGAGACAGACAATGGAGCCGGAGAATTGTTCATTAAAAGCCTCTTCTCAGACTGCTATAGTTTTCAGTCCTTGCTGTACTCGAAAAGCTTCAAACTTCTCGTCGAGACCAGAAGCTGAGCATACTATATTGCATGTAGCACTGTACTTACCGTTTCTTAGCAACTGCTTCCCCCTTGAATCTACAATAAAAGCTACAGAGAGATTTCAAAATGGCCCCAAACTGCCTGTTGAGACCCCAGTGCAGAAAATGCTGGTTCTTAATTACTGATAGAGCAGCACATTGATTTGAAAGATATTATGGCTGTCTCTAAGGTGGTAGCGAGTAAAGACCACTCACCTGTTGGGGCTTTTTGTCCCAAGAGTATTCAGCACTGGGAGTTTCATTAGTGAAGCCTTGTGAATGCTCAGTGCATTCAGCATGCTATTTGTGCAACCTGGACACTGACCAACTTTCGGTGAATCCTTAATAAAACCATAGAGCCCATCTTCGCTGGTGCACTACATGCATTCAGTAGCCAAAACCTCTACAAATTAGCCTATTATATTTGAAGTTGTACAGCTACTTAATCAGACACAATATCTGCATTAAATTACTTTCTTGCAAACGGTAGCTGACAACAGCCTTTGGTCCAGCCCCTTTTTCTCGCATGAACCATCTTTTGTGAGTGTATCAGGGGAGTTATACTGTACAAAAATTAAGAAATAAAATAAAGAGAGGGAAGAGAGAGAGAGATAAAGAGAGGGAGAGAGAGAAAAAAAGAGGAAGGGAGAGAGAGAGTGAGAGAGAGAGTGAGGCAGAGAGAGAGAGGCAGAGAGAGAAAGAGAGAGAACAAGGCAGAAACAGTTAAATCAGACTCCATCTAGGTCTTGATGTCAGGTGTGAGGTGTAAAGGGAGAAGAAATGGCTCTTACTAAGGACCCTGACATTTGCTCTTTGACGTGAGCAAGCTTCATTTGGCAACAAAAAAGGATGGCACTTTGTCACTGATAAGTACCAGATGTGTTAATTTGAAATTGTACATGTCCATGAACCTCCTCCACTGGTGAGAGATTTTTCAATTCAGACACAGCACACCAGAGAACTGAGTCAAGCCTCAGTCAAAATAACACCCCAAATACAATAATCAGATAACATAATGTCAAAATGGGACTGCAATTTGAAAATAAATATTAAACTGTCCAAAAGGAAATGGTGACAAAATGCTCTAACACTAATGTGGAAAGAGAAAGAATACAATCAAAGATTCTTAAATATTGACTTCCTTCTAACTCTCTGATACAATCACCTGACCAATAATGACTTCAGGTGATCAAAATATAAAACAGTGGAATCAGAGAGGGTAAAAGCGAAGCGAGAGGAACCAAAGTCCCTTAAATTCCGTGTTCTATGTTTGCAAGGGGAGGGGGGCAAAATCCCCCTTTATGCAGACCAAAGTCGAGCCCTCATTCGCTAATACAGAAAATCGAGTAAAAGTTTATATTGTGACGTGCCGATTTATGCAGACTGGAACTATTCACGTTCGCTCCCGTTGTATTACAGTATGTTGCTCTATCTTGGTCAATATTCCATGATCTTTGGTGGAATGGCTCTGGCAGCGGTGGTAGAGTAAAACACATAGAGACCCCCCGCTTCATCTGTTAGGAGAGGAAGTTTATGACGTTTACCCAACCGCTCATTCTGCTCTGGCGTGATTCGCCAAGGCAAGCTCAGGATGTGTAAACTATTCCCCTTTACCGGTAGACACATGCATATATTTGATCAAATCCAGATTAGTCAGGCCTCATTGCTTCCAAAGAACTGTGTTATATCATGGGGGATTTTATTAGCCAGCTGAAACCACAGATAATTAAGCCTACATGATGCTGTAGGAATGAGGGAGAAAAGCAGAGAAGGGAGGGCAGGAAGAGAGAGAGGGGGATAAAAAAAGAAGAATAAAGAAAAGAGAAAGAAGAGAAACATGAGCTGAATCCTAATGGGAGAGTGCTACTCCAGCTGCAGCCTTGCTCTAGGGGGAGTTTGCATCAAAACCGTTCCTGGCTAATCGAATGATGCTCAGTTGCATAAGAGAGATGGAATCAAATGTTTTATTTCTCCATGGTTGAACAGCAAGAAGAAAAAGGACAGTTGTGATTCTACACAGCTTAGGAAAAAAAATATAGGAAAAGGGAGAAAAAACAAACAAACCCAACATTCAATTCTCTTTCTTTGTGGCCATTTGTAATATGGAGGATGCCATTTTGACACCAAGCTGGGCCCTCAGAGCCCTGACACGAGCGTGAGAAAGTGTGAGAGTGAATGCACAGCTTTCAAGTCTCCCTCACCAGTGCCAGGATATGACATCAGCAGAGGCCCCAAAAATCCTGGCAACATTTTCTTTGCCGAAATTATTGCTATTTCCAGAACCTCCCGCTCCCTGGACAAAATACACTAGCCTGAGGATGTACCGAGTATAGGCCCCAGGCATAGGATATGAGGACGGCTTAAAAGCAGAAGTGCAGGGGAGAGGGACGTACATATTCTTCAGCCCTTGCTATGTTTCCTCTTTCATCCATTTCAATCCAAGACCTGTGCTAAATTGGGCTTCACAGGTCGGCAATGGCTAAAGATGGAAGCATTAAGGAGGAGAGACTACATATTTTTTGAAAGGCCTAATGTGTGATCTGAGGGAGATTCAAGAGCCGCCAGGAGTGCAGCTATAAATTAGGAATGGTTTCCTCTCGTCCTCCCTACTCCGCACAGAGCCCTCGTTTCCTCTTCTTCTTCTTCATGAGGAAGAGTGGAGCCATCACAGAGGCTGTGCTGGTGAATTATACATATAAATCATGGCTATAATCATTTCACTATATGGCCTCTTTCACTCTTGATCTTGTCTTTTTCTCTCGCCTGAAATGCAGTGCAGCAAGACTGAATCATATGGCCCCTAAACAAGGTCAATCATACACATGGAAATAAGTAGCCCTTCTAGACTAAATGCATGTATGAGTACTCAATGCTCAATACCAGAGACAATTTATTTTTAAACATATCTATGTAGATAATATGAATTTCTATTATGTTTCTATATTGTAGATAATATGAAGTCCTGTTCCCAACCTGAACTTTAAGTTTTAAGTCTATTAATTAGCATAATATAGGCCTATAGTACACACAAACCATTAAAAGGTTTAGAGTAGAGGATTTAACTAATACATACCCTATTAAATATCCCTACTTGATCACTTACTTTGAGATAATATTCTTCAATAATCTTTCCTATATGCAATTGTATAATATTCTACTAATACTCACATTCAAACATAGCATTAAAGACCCGCTCTAAGAATGATAACAATAAATATAAATAAAAATAACCACTGCTCTAGTTACACTAGCTCAGGATATGACAAGTCTTGACAGCATTTTAGTGTTTATGGAGTGATAAAAGGGTAGATGAGAAACTATCTCTGTTAATACATTTAAGACAAAGCAGTGTTGGTATGAAGCAAATGTACAGGGCTAAAAAGAGAAAAGAGAAGAGAGAGAGAGAGAGAGAGAGAGAGAGAGAGAGAGTTTCATGTCCCTTTGTCCTAATGTAGCCAGCATGACCGCACTAGTACAGTACATGTCTTAGCATGTACTAGGTACAGCATGTACTATGTACTACATACATGCACTAGTGCTGTATGTATAAGCATGTACTGTGTATGTACTATGTACGTATGTGCACTAGTATGTGTAAGCACAAGCATTAAGACAGATCTGAAAGATGTGGTAAAAGCAGATGCCCATCAGCCTCCATCTCTCCTGCCTTCGCCCACCACACTAGCCTCTAAGATAGGGCTACATGCTCCCCGGCAGCAGCAGTACACTGTGTTCTGGGTCTCATACTGGACAAAAAAAAATCAGATCTCTGCTAGACCAGACTCCCTCTGCTGGTAATGATGCCAAACTGAATCTCCCTAGCGGTCTCCTGAACTCTGGGACTTGCGCGCGCACACACACACACACACACACACACACACACACACACACACACCAGCCATCTTTACGTCCTTTTCTCCTTGCTCTGTCTCCACCTTTCATTCCTTTCATCTCTCTCTTTCTGTTTCTTTCTGTATGACCAACAGCCATCCTGAACACAAACAGTCACAGATTCACACACTCATCTGAGGTGGTGACTCGCAGGCCAGCTGGCGTCTTGTTAACTGCTATCAATATCATTTTAAACTGATTTGATCTAATGACACTGATGCCTTCTGAGGCAAGAGGAATCTAATTTTATCTCCACCGCCCCCCC
>JASCQY010000002.1:2093938-2104720 GCA_030264315.1 Sardinella tawilis
AAACTTCCTCTTGCCACATCTATTTCCCCCCCCCCCCCCCCCCCAAACACACACAGTCATACCGTAGTCCACTCTACGGCACCTACAGTATATATTCACCATACACAGTTACTGTACTCATGCCACATCTATTTCACAAACACACACACACACATACACACACACACACACACAGTGATACTAAGTCCACTCTACGGCACCTTTTTTTTCACCATACACTTATTCATGCCACATCTATTTCACTCACACACACACAAACACACACACATTTACTCATGCCACATCTATTTCACTCACGCACACATACACACACGTAGAGCCACACACGTGAATCCCACAAGCACACTCCTATGCTCCTGATGCCAATGGGAGTGGCGTTGGCGCTGTAGGCAGTCACCCAACAGCTGCCTTAATGAGCTGACGAGAGGCAGAGAGCGCAGTTGAGCCCCGCGCCACACCGGTGCCTGAGCACACATGACGGGGACCAGAGGACTAGCAGGGGGAGAGAGAGGGAGCCAGACAGCAGAAAGCAGTGTGTTAAAAACAACAAAGAGGTGAAAATGGGAGCTAGTGGACGGACAAGCAAGAAGACAGGCAGACAGACATACTGATATGACAAGTGTAACTCAGAGCAAGGCAACAGACAACAACACAAACCATTTCACCCCCCAGAACACTTGAGAGATCCTTTTTAGCACAGATTCCAGACACTTTTCCAGAGGTTTCTTTGTCTGAAAACACTGAACCAAAAACCTTAATTCCTTAATTTCCTTCGGGATAAATAAACTATCTCTATCTCTATCTATGTAGCCCTTTACAGAGGAAAATGTCAAATAAAGGGGATTTTTGGAATACGTAATAAGTGGAAGGAGTGAGTGTATAGCAAAATGGAGGAATAGCACAAACAAATAACCCAGGGTGACAGATTGGCAGAGAGACTGAAAAGGGAAGATAGACAGCAGATCAAATAGATATGATGAGACCATCAGTCGCCTGCTGCAAAAGAGAGAAGTGAATAGTTTCCCCCCAGTAAGGACAAACACAGTCAGAGGAGATAGCAGGCAACGGAAGAAAACATCAGAAAAACGAGCAAGAAAGCATAAAAGAGAATGATAGACAGACAAAGACGGTGAGATTAAGAGTTGGGGAACTCAACAGATCCAGGACAGATTTGACGAGATTAGTGTCTGTGCGGGAGAATGAGCAGAGGCCAGATCTCTGCACTGGCTATACATGCATCTCTCTCTCTGTCTCTCTCTCTCTCTCTCTCTCTCTCTCTCTCTCTTCTCCCTCTCTCCCTCTCTCTCTCTCTCTCTCTTTCTCACTCTCCCACAGACACACAAACACACACACACACACACTACCTTGAAAGCAAATGCTCCCAGAAATGCCCTATTGCATCCATCCCCCTTTTAGATCTCAAAGGCCATTGAGACAAAACGGCAGCGCTGTGGGTTGGGTGTGCATCAACACACAGCTCCGGCCCTACATCCTGCAGGTCATGCAGAGGAGGACAAGCTCCAGGGCAGTCTCGCTGATCAGCGGTGGTCGGCAGATAGGCTCGGCACCAAAATGGAAATGAAAAGTCAGCTCAGATTCATGCCCAAATTCATCTGAAGTGCCACTCTGACTCCACTGACTGGCTGGGAATGGGAGGGGGAGGGGAGGGGGGGGGGGTATATTCTCTTTACAACAATACAAATGACCCCTAGAGTTACGGGCCATTGGAACCCAACACTTGATTTCAGCTTTACCTCAAGCAGAGGTAGAGGTAGAGCTCGAGACCACATTTTGCCAGGCCTGTATTCACTGGCACTTTCCATGTAATCCTACTGGAGTCAAAGGTTAATATTGAACAAAATATTATATATGGTGTGTGTGCGTGTGTGTGTGTGTGTGTGTGTGTGTGTGTGTGTGTGTGCGCGCGCAAGTGTGTGTCCATCCAACACTAATCCAGTATGCACTATGAAAGAAAACCTTTAGGTAAGACAAGCACTATTGTTTTTAGAATTCAGTGTTCTAAATGCAAGTAAAAAGAAAGTACTTTTTGTTCCTTTCTCTCACAGCCACACACAGATGGTGTTCTGTGTCCAGAAGCGATCAAAAGCGAGCCAGGTGTTTAGGATTCATTCACCATAGCATGTGGATATATCCTCCCCCCTTTCCCTGCTCTCCATATGGCTTTATTTTAAATAAGACAACCATCTCAAGCCCTCCATTTAAACATGACGTACAGACCTCTGGGCCACCTAATCTGTCCCCTTTAAAGTTACGCAAATTGTTTCTTCTCTTGCTGCTGTTGTCATTAATTCACCTGCTTTTTTTTAAATTCAGCAGCATCCCAATTGGAAGTGGACTCAACAGAGACCAAAGGGGCCAAATTTCATACATGGGAATGTATGAAAGGTTAATAAAAGTGAAGTCTCAAATTGAGATGGAGGGCTGCAATGTCAAGTGAGGGCAGAGTATTTTAAATAAAACCTAGAGCAGCATTCTCTGAACTGGTACGGCCTAGCCACATCAAGGGAAGAGAAGTCTTTTCTTTGCATTCTCTCATTTGAATTCAATATTTTAACATATGCGTGAACACATTCACACACACACACACACACACACACACAGAAAGAAAAGTTGAGATGGTAGAAGACAGCCCTTGAGATGTGACTGAGAAACGGAGAAGTTCATCACACAGATTCTTTTAAATTATAATATCATACTCTGCTCTTGTACCAGAAGAGGTTAAACCAAAATGATGCGCGTCATTGTCCCTTATCTTTCCAAATTCCATTACCAGCATTACCAGTAATGTATGTGCATAAATATTCTCAATTTTATATCTGATTAAAAAGCCTAAATTAGAAGCAGGGATGAAACCTTTCTTACCTCCTAAATTTAAATCAGTGTGCTTCTTTCACAGTTTGATCAGTGTGACAGGCAAGAATAACAACATATATCACACAGCAGCAATACCCGCAGAAAGGATTAGGTCAATATCCTAAACCAACTTCTCCCCTATCTCTTAAAGGCATTATCCGGAGTCAATCAACACGTAGTGTTGTTGTTTCACATTGCTAAGTGCTATCAATAGGTATGAGAACAACAGATTTTCATGTACTGTACAGTAGACCGAATAGCGAAACGGCAGCCAGAGCTAACTGATTAGGGCATGTCTGTTTCGTTTTCATATGCCCCCGTCTGTTAGCGGTAGCGACCAGTTCGCTAATTCAGTCTACGTTGTACGTACTGCTGTCGTTCTGATACATCGACAGCACTCGGCAGCCTCAGACAACAGGGCTTTGGTTTGATTCACTCTGGATAACTCCTTTACCTACAACATACAATATGTTTCAAACATAAAATAATAATGGTGAGTTACAGCTGCTTTCAAAATATCAGCATTATGATCATCTAGCTGATATGAACTATATACACCAGATGCTTTTGAATCAGTATAGCAACAAAACAGAACAGCTCATCTTGAACTTTGAAGGTTAAAGAGCAATACTGCTACTGTAAATAGAGTTCCTCCTGTTTTGCCAGCTTGACCACAACACTAATGATTTATCATAGCCACCCATTTCTCCATGGAAACAGATGCATCAGTCCCGATATTTTAATTCATCTTTTGACTCTAAGCTGACCCACATATTGATAATAACTGGTGAAGAGGGAGAGAACGAGGTGTGGGTGGAAGAGAGAGAGAGAGAGAGAGGAAGCGAATCATCACAGCACACAAAGGAGGACTCCTGCATTCACCCTTTAATTAATGTAAACAAGCACTCAAGAACCTCTCATTGTGTGCTGACTGTACAACTCACTGTCTGCTATTCTCCCAAAAGCATTCAACTTGCTTTGATCATTCTACTTCAGGAAAAATAACTCAGGAAAAAGAACTAATGTGTTCCATCAACTTCTTCCATGTTCTGTCACTTATTCCAGGATCAGATGTTTTTAAGATGGCAATTAAGAAGGCAAATTGAGTAAACGCTCTAAACTTTGCTTTTCAGTTTCTCATAAACTAGTGTGACAAGTGCAATGACCTTAATGTTATAGACCCACAATCTATTTCAAGGGATACTGTACTTCCAATATCCAATAGATAACTATTTAATATTTGATGACATCTTGCAAGGCTTTTTCAAGGTTTTTCATAATGTATGACATCGGTATCATCATCCAATTCTTCTGTACCCACTATCTAAATACTATTAACCACATTCATGAGTATTACTATTTATAACATTTGCTTACAGATGTAAAGATTTACAGCAGTGATACTATTTTACTAGCCAAACTTGAACTGAATGACTTCATCAAATATTAACATTACATCATTTTTTTGTGATTCATGAATAACAAACATGACCTGTAGTTTGTGACCCCATTTCTGGCCCAGATCCCAATCAAGGGAAAGGGGTCTGGTAACATAGAGAACAAGCTAATGATGCTACATCAGGCTGCTAAGGGATAGTTTTGCTTCTATTTCTATAATAATAGAAATAATCTTGTCTCACTAATAAGAACAAAAAACAATCAGGATTCCAAAAGCATCACTTCTTGTAAATAGTATAAAAGTCAATGCTAAATGGTGAAAAACAGTTCAGCTCAGCATTACATATGTCCCTTCGGTATAAAACCAACCCAATAGTAATTTTCACCATCTTCCCATTTTTAATTACCATGGCATTCTGAAGACACATAAGGCAGCGGTATGTGTTTTGAATACATGAGGTGCGTTATAAAGGCGGAGTGTTCTCCATTAATTAGCATCGCTCTGCTCCATCTCAGCTGTATTAGAGCTATGCTTGCTGGACGCCAACACCTCATCATGCAAGCTTGATATTCCCACAGCGCTTGGCTCCTCTCCTTTCAAAAGGACTACTTAATGAAAATGAAAATTGCACTTGCCCGTCCATATTGATTTTAACAAGGCTGTTTAGATCTGGGGAGGTCACCATCAGATCTATGGAACTTACTTTACATTACACAACTTATTACTCCAATTAATCTTGCTCCGGGCACACACCTGCGCTCCTCCGACGGGTAAACACCTGTGGGGCATGATGCGCTCTGGTGGGGCATTTTGCCAAGCTGGGACGAGCAACTGAGAAGCTTTTGCTGATTTCTTAGTTTCAGCAAATACACTCAGTGTATCAGTGCTTCATTAAGAATGTTAATGGAAACTTTGAAAGATAATAATAGGTTCAGCCTGCAGCTATTTGTGTAAAACAGATAAATGCGAGCAATGTGTCAGCTCCATTTCAGTTGATCAGCTATTTAGGCTAGCATGGCTTTACCTGAAAGCTTTAGCATCCTTTCTCAGGATCTACATGCAGTGTTTCACATAATTAAAATCTTAATGGAAGAATAGCCAGTGTTGGACTTTCGAAGTATGTTGACAAGGATCACCTATCTCGCTTCCTCTCCTTCCTTGTTGTCTCCAATGTCTTTGGAAACAGGTTGTCTGCTAGCATTTAATGTGCCGATTCCTCCCTGAGATATGAAGGAAACCTTTTCTTCTGACCTGCCATTCCAGTTTCCTGGACTCCATTTTCACAAAATATGATTACATTCTCTGTCACTCATCAAGGGCAGTACAAAGATGCTGGGGAGCCAATTTCAGCAAGCTCACCTCGCTGCCTTGTTACATCCTTGGACAAGAGGGGGCTCTTTGTTGCTTTGATAAGAAGCCCGGCGCTGAACAGGGTTGAAATTAATTCTTAATTTCATCTCTGCGTGTTTATTTTTTTCTGTGTGGGGCCGGAGTGAAATGTCATCTGCACTGGCGCAGGGCTCAGGCACCCCAACTGGCTCCTCTTAATTGGACAAGACTTCCAACAGGTCGGGTGAGACTTCATGAAAATGGGCCTCGATTTTATTTATCTGAACGTCTGATGATAAAGGAAGCTGCTGAGCAAAGGTCATCTCCTATAGACTTGGAAACTAATCAAAGGGAAAAGATAGAAGCCAAAAATTGAAATCTTGTCCTCTGATGTCTTCATCCAGGGACAAACTAAATCACCATCTACATGACTGGTGATTTCATACAGAAATGCCCTTTCAAATACGGCAGGAAAATTAAATAACCAATGAAATAAGAGAAAAATTATACTGTAATCGAGATTGGGTAAATGTTATTTTAGTTCTACCATAAAGGGTTTCGGCAACAATTTCTTTTTACTGTAACAGGCTTGCCATTATTACAACAAGGCACTTTGGTTCTCTCTCACAGTGAGAAAGGAACACTAATGCTAACTACAGTAAGGGGTGTTCAATGGCAGCACTGGCCTCCGTTTCAGATCACCACCTTTTGTTTTCTCCAAACACTCAATCCCAACCTACAAATATCCTAGAACAGTCCAAGGGGAAGTGTTGAACTGGCAGGGCTGGGTGATGCCAGGCAGCTGTCTTCCCCTTGAATGCCCATGTAAAACTGATTAATGTTGGGCCAGCGTAAACCCAGATTACACCCCATCTTACGTTGTACTTTCAGATGAGCTAACCCAATTAAAATGTCCTAATACAGCCAGAGCTGAAGCATCTCACAAGGGAAAAAGAGTTGCTCTGGTGCAATTTTTTTTCTGGGGCTACTAAATGTGAGCAAGATGATCAGGAGACAAAAATAGAGAGTTAACAGAGACTTTAATTTGGGAAGTTACATTTTGGGTAGAATGGAGGGCAGTATGTAGTTTTCTGCAGCTTTCAAATGATAAAAAAAGTGCATGAGAGCTAATGTGCCTCTTTAACAGCCTTCTGCTGCCAACCACACTAAATACAGAGACACTGTACACCAAAGACACAAAATGCACTTCAAATGATTGGTATGATTGGAAACGTAGCATTATTTCTAACCCTCATTTCGAACATTATTCTGTGTATGACCTAAATCTCTACCAAAAGAAACCATCGCAAAAAAAAGCAATTTCCGAGTGAACATTCCCAGAAAATATTTCCCAAGACAACTCACTGGAGAGTTAGCCTGGGAATACCCATGCTGCCTTGCGCGTTCGTTCCGAAATGCACGGCAGCCTGGAGACCATGGCCGGAATTTTCGCATGAATTTGGGAACCAATCACACAACGGGGAGAGATGGCAAGACGATGCACAAACTTTTGGACAAACAAAACCTCAAATCCCGTATGAGAAAATGTATAGGTGGTCCCCAGAATAAATCTCACTTGAGATTTAGGTTGGTGTTACTGTAGCCAGGCTACTGGAGAGTGGCAGTAGCAAGATCTCAGCTCTGGCCATATCTACTGTACATACTCATAATACTCGTAATACCATTCAAATGGATTATAAGAACATGCACCTGATACATTATACTGCATCTGATGCACACCAACATCATCATGATCATTAAGGTAACGGAAAACGGCATCACATAGAAGACATGGGATATCAGGATCAGTCTTGGAATACCTACATGATGAACTGAAATGAATTTGCATCTATGGCTCTTCCGAAGGGAATTTCCCTACCAAGCCAAAGCCAAAGTAAACACAGATGCCACCCAGTTGTTCGTCTCCCACGACGACTTGAGCATAATCAGTCAATATGCCCCCACTTCCTGCTTCCATCTCACTTCATTAAACTTTTATTTATACATGAGATAACCCTTCTGCATAGCATCAGTCCAACCCAGTGTGACAAGATAAATATAATGGGTTTGATAATGTAGTGTTTATTAGTGCATTAATTTTTGTAGCATCAGTGTTTAAGAGCCTCCCTTTAAATGGTTTATCACTGAAATCACCCTCATTTTCATCACCTGCGCAACAAGTGCAACATTCTTACCCGGAGGCAACCCCTCAAAAAATCCTCTCCTAGCACAGAATTGGATTTATCCCAACTTTGCATGCAACTCAGAATGAATAATTCTCTTTGAGCCTCTTCAAGACCCAACAGGATTACACAGCTATTGAAGACAAAGGGGTAAAAATGATAAAAGACAGTTTGGGTGATGTATTGAAATCTACTTACGTTTCCCTTTGGGTCAAAGTAGTTTGTGAACCTTGTCAGTTTATATCACTGTTGTATATCAACTGTAGCTGTTTGCCTACAGTTGTTGCTCACCTAAGCTCACCAGGGAGATGCACATATTATTGATACACAGCAGGCTGTGAGGCCTACAAACAAGGAGCAGACATGCTACAGGAAATGCGTGCAAACGCAGCGCATTTCCAGTCGGCACAGGAACCCACTGGTCATGGATTTGCAGCGCGTTTCTCGGCAACGGACACCGATGTGCAGCATATGCCCTGATGCAGGGCAGCAGTGGCGGCTAATGAGCATGTTCACGTACACCTGAGGACAGTAGGCTGTACCCACCACGCTGGACAAGAGCAATGGGTGAGGGAATCAGAGCAGGCAAAACATCTTCCAGCCAAAGTTGACAACAATCCTACAATCACAACAAACAAGCATAAACACATCCAGGCAACCACACGTACACACAAACTGAACCAAAACACATGCCTACAACTGTGGACACAGAGACAGTCACACTTTTAAAACACACACACACAAACACAAACACACGCACACACACGCACACACGCACACACACACACAAACACAAACACACACACGCACGCACGCACGCACACACACACACACACACACTCCTGATGACACGGCCCATGTGTCGTATGGCTGTGAAGCCGTGGTGTTACATAAGCCAGGCCTGCTCAGAGCAAATGAACTGAGACAATTGCACAGGGGACTGTCTGCTGTGCTACCAGAGATCCCGCAGTAAAATCTCCACCGGAGGTCTGGCTCCAGCCAATGGTTTTAACTAACCCATGGATAAAACCACACAGAGCCTCGAGCACAGGCAGTCAGCCAGACTGTCAGAAAGCATTTCTCAGTGGTGTCACTTTAATAGATTTAATTTCTATTCATCTATGTTTGTTGCATTAAACCCCCAACAAAACATCATCACTGGATGAGCACGACATGAACTTACACTGTTCAGGCTGCTTTTATTTTGCATGCATGTAGGAATCAGAATGAATTTTGGACTGTGAAGCTGATCTCGTCAACAGACAGCTGGTATTGAGTATTAGAAGAAATGTCAGTCATCTCATCTTGTAGCCTCACTCTCTCGCTGACAGACCAGCAGAGACACTCTCCCTTAAGACGACAGTCACTCAGAGACTAGTCAACAGAAACTGCCTGCTATCACATGATTCCCGAGAACTCCAGTTGCCCTGGCAACAGGACTATGATAAATTAGCCTGTCGGAGCTAAGCATTCTACTCACACAGTTGTCCTGCAAGGTACCTGCTCAAAGCCCCTGCCACCCCGCACCCCCACCCCCCTTTTTCCACCGCCCTGTCTGAATATAGAGCAAATCACTCATCCAAACTTTTTTTTACTGGGATCACTGACTTCCCCTGTGTGTTAGCACACTGTTTCTCTCTGAGAGCCCTTTGTGTCTGCTGGCTGCTTAATTAGAGACAGAGAGCTCATCTGTCGCTTACCAACATGACTGTCTTTAACAACTTCCTGATTAGAGCAACACATTTACTGCCGGCTCCCTTGAAAAGAAGTAAAAATAAAAATAGAGAAAAAGAAAGAAAGAAAGAAAGAAAGAAAGAAAAGAAAAACGGCGAGCCAAGGCATATGTTAAACTGTAATCACGGGCTTTTGTGTGCTGGGGAAAGAATGACTGAGGGGCTACAAACATGTGGCTGGCAGGCTAATGGTCACTCAGGCTGGGCTCATTTCTGCTGCAACTCCTCATCAAATGATCTGTGCGGCACTCGGATTAGCACGGGGCTTGACGGCCATATGGACACCTATAGTGTAATTTTCCATTTCTGAGAAGACTTTGCTGATGCCTGTGGATGGCCAACTTGTTTTACTGTCTCACACAGATGGTGGCTTTCCAAAAGAGTGAGTCGACACTACATAATGATCAACACAAAAAGTCAGTGTAATACTACGGCTAAAGTTTCAAGCTTCATATTGGCACAGACCATTTAATTTGATGCCAATTTTCGAGCTCAGGATTCAGCTTCTGTACTGATAGGAGATCTAAAGTGGGCAGACCACGTTCCCATCCCCATCCCCCATTTTCACAAGTGACAGATGTAACAATCATTTCTGCCCATTTTAGAACTGTGCTGCTCTAAATATGTCACAATTACAAAAGGTACAAAAGGTATGACAAATGAGCTGTAACAGGTTTAAATTCCAGCACAGCATCTTTGCTCTTTTGGTCATCAGTAAAATTAATTATTTTGAAATTAAATTGACTTCCCTATTCTTTTCAAAACCTTCTTCTTTTGCTCTCATCCCTGGTTATTTGTCACTGGCACATTGGCACAGCACAGACAAATTAATCCACATGGAATGGATGTATTTTTAGTCATATATTTTAGTGCATTAGCAGTTCTTTTTGGAAGTCAAACAGAGCACTGCAATGTTATATCCATCAACTTGCAGATCTAAGCTATGAAACGGTGAACTAATTGATAAGAATCCCAAGCATGTAGATATCTATAGTATTCGACAGTATAAGTCTGAGCACAGACAGATTAGAGTATTGCAAGCATGTAGTATGCAATACTATTCTACAGGATAAGTCTGAGCACAGACAGATTAGAGTATTGCAAGCATGTAGTATGCAATACTATTCTACAGGATAAGTCTGAGCACAGACAGATTAGAGTATTGCAGGCATGTAGTATACTATTCGACAGGATAAGTCTGAGCACAGACAGATTAGAGTATTGCAGGCATGTAGTATACTATTCTACAGGATAAGTCTGAGCA
>JASCQY010000002.1:2105554-2117366 GCA_030264315.1 Sardinella tawilis
AAACCATCTCTTTCTCCGCTTGTCTAATTCTATCCTCCCATCTCTTCCTTGATCTTTTTCACTCTTATCTCAAACAAGGACTTCCTTATCTACAGTATTTTCATACATTTCACACTGCTTTCTAATATTTTCCTTTTTTAACCATCAATTCTCTTTTCTTAAGTCCTCTCTGATTTTGTTCTAGCGCTCCTTTTTCTTCAATATTCTGTCTCCTACACTTCATATCCGTCTCCCTCATTATCCAGCATGTTCTCTCTCTCTCCAGCTCTCTCCGATGAGGAGATGACTGATGAGCCCATGGCGTGTCGCCGGCCCAGCCCTCCCTCTCTCCTAGTGCTGCTTTGCTAATTTCTCCCTAATCACACTGACACACGCGTCACCACTGGTGATCTTCACCGCGCCGCTGTGGCTGGCCCGTGATGCCATTGCCCCGGCAACCGCCGATTTGACAGCAGGAATTACACAATGAGATATGTGACATGCCAAGCACAGTGCCACCCTCGCACAACCTCAGGCTCTCTGGGCACAGAGGAGCAGGACGGGAAGGAAGGAGCAAGGAACTAATTTTTCTTTTTTTTCTTTAAAGAGAATCCAATGATTGCTCATAAGCACCAGGCAATACATATGCATTAAGACAGGGGACAGGAAGTCCCTGCAGTGACACTCCAAAGGCCACTGGATCTCTACGGCAGGTAACTCACTGCGTTGCTGCACCTTTGGTACAGGACCTGATTTAGGCATACAGACTTTACTGGACACTGTCTTTGAAAATGAGATTTGCATGCTCAATTGTATTCTGTTTTATCTTACACAAAGCAAACCTAGAGTATGTCTCTTGATGAACGTAAGCATATGGATATATAGTTACTGTATAAACACAGTAAGATATTCTAGCATCAAGTCTATAATTAATAATATTTGATTTCTGTAAAATGGTGAAAGTAAACATTTGTATTCGTGGTTATACACAATAAGATATTTAATTAGTCTATCACTAATAATGTCATGATTGTTTACTGCATGAAACTGTTTTTGTTTTTTTTTTGCCGTTTGGTAAAATCCACTTCCTTATGTACTGGTACTGAGTGGCAATTTATTCATTTAAATTTATATGTATTATTCCAATTAAACCAAACAACATGACAGAGTGAGATAAAGACTCAATCACATTAATTACAGAACACAGGGTCTGTGTTCTGAGTTCTGTGTTCTGAGGAAGGTGAAGAGAGATGGGCGGTAAAGTATAAATCTTTTTTTTTTTTCTATCATGCAATAACACAGCGCTTCTGGGCACAGATTATCATATTGGAGGACACTTGGCCATTTATGTGTAAAAACCGTTGAAGTCTCTATGGCACAATCAGCAGCAGTCCATGAACCCAAGGCCTCTTCCTTGTGGTTCACTGCCGCAGGGCTTTGGCTAATAAATCAGGGTTGGATAGCTATTCCTTTGGCAGGTGACATGTCTCTCACTCTCTCCCACTCTCATGGAGACACCAGGCAGCACTCTGGTCCTAAATAACCAATTACTGTACAAGCCAAATATAGGAATCGCTGTGGATGAAACAGTTCTGCATGCAAGAACCTAAATGTCTTCAACTAGGGTGTTTATTGTGTGTTATTGTATGAGGATGTATTGTATCATGTATGTGTCCAAACAAGTGAATGCATGGGCATTTCTTCTGTGACTGTGTCACAACATCCTTCCATTCCCTGTCTCCCTGATTATGTAAATGTGTCTATGACCACTGGAACTCCGTTTCTGTGAATTTGTGTGTGATGGCGAAGGCTAACTACTACTAGTCTGAATATGTATTGTGACTGGTCTGCTCATGCCACAACATGATGGATATCAACTCTGGTGCCACTGCCTGAGGTCTGTAATTCAATCAATTAATGTAGTGGATGTCACTTGTTCAGTCCCATGTCAGACCATGCCGTCTCTTGGCATGACAGCACCAAGCATCATGATCTAGACTACCATCCAGTAAGTGAAAAAAAAGAGCCAAGCCTCCTACTGAGCTGAGAAAAATTCTTGCCTTACCTTTTTAAAATCTGATGAATTACATTAATAAATAATATCATATGAAATATTCTAACCTAAGGGCATAGAGAGTCGGAGCAACAGAAAGAGAACAAATGTACAGAGGCTGAAGTGCTGTGTAGATCTCAGTGTATGGTCGATCTAGAAACCTGAAGAGCTACAAAAAGTGTGGCTCTGCATAGCGACGTCAGCTGTACATCATGGAGAGAGAAGAAAAACTGCCCCCTGCCAACCTCGTCCGCCCCACACCCCTACAACACCACCCCCCACCCCCACCCCCCATTCCGCCCCAAGAGAAATCCACTCCCAGGCTCCCACACAGCAGCCATCCACGGGTCTGGTGTCACTTCAGGCCTGGGTTTGTGAATCAGCAGCCGCTCCCTCATGCACACAGGCCACAGTGGGTCTGCTGTGCCCCTGCGGAAAAGACTGTGGGCCTTATGGGAGCAGCAAATCTCAACAGAGTCTCACGCAAAAACCCTCAGACCTCACAGCAACTCTTGCCACCAAATCTGCCCAACAAACCAGGGTGGCATTATTGCCAAATTAGTGAACTAGTGCCCATGTTATTTTTGGGTTGGGGGTTGGGGGGGCGTGGGGAAATAAAATGCTGGGAAAAATGAATTAATTTTCTTCCAAGGGCAGCTCTTGAGTAACAATTAAGGCAAAAACACAAGGGATCTGACTGAATGCTCTGCTGTTCCTGACTCAGAACCACCCACTGGGATTTGCTTGCTCGCTGAGTTTTCACATAGATGCACATGGATTCCCTTGTTGCCACGAATTTCACCGATGACTGCTTTCTCCAGCAGAAGTGCTATCTGAAAGTCTTGTCGCCATGCAAGCGGGATGTGGTACAGAAATGTCATGACCATAAAGCGTTTTATTTTTCATCTTTCAGAAGAAAACAAAACAACGCAAGACACGGTTTGGAGATTAGGCTGCAAATGTTTTCCCCTGTTTAGGCTTAACCAAAATGTCGCAAAACAACAGTTGTTGTGATTAAAACTCTCAGGCTATTGGCCACCAGAGTGAGGGTAGAAAAAGGGAAAAATCCTCAAGGTTATGTTTAACATCTGAATGGGGCTTAATGAAGACAGATTCTACATCCTTTCAGGCTCTGTAGCTATTTACTTCGTCTCAGAACCCAATTCGGATGTCCAAAAAAGCGCTGTCCAAAATCATTTTACCAACACTGTCTGAGACTGTTTTTGTTACATATAAATTGAATATAAATTTATCAGCCTGATTACATTTTCACACCAACAATTACAGTTTTAATTAAATAATCCATAATGTAATACTTTCTTAGCAACACTGCCTTCATTCACAGTGCAGTTTTAAGCATAATTCGGAAAAGGTTATCAGAAAAATACTTCTAGGCCACAGCACACTGTCTACAAGAATTTTCCCTTTCCACATTTGCACATTTGCATCACTCATGCAGACATAATCAGGAACTTATTAGGGCCTCAGAGGGGGCAACATGACAAAATGAAATGGTATTACACTGACTACATGACAATTAAATCAATAGGAACAGCAGTGTACTCACAAGGCAACAGGAACTGGGTTCATGTAAACAGCATAAACTACAGGGGGGTAATTGATTTCTATTACTTGGTATCAAAATAGCTAATGAGGTGCACATGCCACCGCCATGCTGTGACAGGATGCACATACTCCAATCAGTCTCTGCACGCGTGCACACCTGAAAGCATGTCTGTGTGTGTGTGTGTGTGTGTGTCTCTTTGGAGCTGTATCCAGCACAGTATCTCATTACGACCACCTTTGGCCCAACCTCTTCATCTGAACAACTTTTTTTGGGCCTCACACAGTCTTTGAAGCCTGGAGGAACGATCAATAATTCAGAATGAAATCATTATTTCCATGAAGTCAAATATTAGAAAAGGGAATTGACTTTTCAATAGTCCTGAATGAGGTCTGACGGTTTCACCCTTCCTCACACGCAGACTGCCCTGACTGTGGAGCACACCGAGTCCTCCAAACATCAACCAAGCCTTGATGATGAAGAGCACTTCTTTCCACACAATCTGCTAGGCTAATCTAATTTAACCCATAATGCCAAAGATGTGTCTGCACACAATCCATATCAGGGTCTGGGTGGGAGACAGAGAGAGACACAGAGAGAGAGAGAGAGAGAGAGAGAGAGAGAGGGAAGGGGAGAAAACTTTGACCATTCAGTGAGGAGGCAAATCGAAAGCTGTTGAT
Source organism: Sardinella tawilis (assembly GCA_030264315.1). Classification (NCBI taxonomy): domain Eukaryota; kingdom Metazoa; phylum Chordata; class Actinopteri; order Clupeiformes; family Clupeidae; genus Sardinella; species Sardinella tawilis. Next base: position 2,109,831 of record JASCQY010000002.1, read on the forward strand.
TATTTTGAACTGATCAATCTGCAAGCAAAGCTCAATCCCACCTGAGAGCCTAGCCAGTGGCACCAAAGGGAATTGGGTTTATTTTGCTTTCTTATTGAAAAATGAGCATTGAATCATGAGATGCTCCCAGAGATGAAAGGTGAAGTGGCTCTATGCCCTGCAGGGGAAAAAACTGTTTAAAAATAGTTGGCCCTCAAATGTTTTAAGGTATGCCCATACCCATTATCACCCCACCAGATACTTTCTGCTTTATGGAGGCTAGTATTGAGCACTGCTACACTCATCCTTGATACAAACATGCAGCTGCTGTACCGTACATGCATGAACCAGAATGCAGATTTATAATGATATTGGGCGAGGTTGTTACTTTATATGTCAGACAATTAAATGGTTAATTGTGGTACAATCTAATCAGGGCTTACTGCTATCAAGAGTTGACACATGGCCAGAAACCAGTGAAATCAATGGTTAGCGATATGGTCATATTCCCTCTAAGCAGAACCTGCCAACAGCGACAACTGTTTAATGAAACTACACAGGGGAGGAAACATAAAAAGAAATAGCTTACATCGCCTAATTATTATTGATTTGACACATTCTGTGCCGTAATGATGTTTCAGGCTGAGGATACCAATAACCAATTACTGGCAGTGCTTAAGCAGCCATTAAGATTGTTTTACAAAGGCGTGCCAAAATGAATAATTGAAATGATGCAACCAAACAGGAGTTTTTGCATTGTGCAAATTGGAAAAGGAAGCGAAAGTGAGCAACCAAGACAGACTGGTCTTACACCCATCACAGACATGATGACGGAAAACAGACTAAAAACAGTCTGGCAGAAAAAAAAGGCAAATTCTGTTTGTCCATCTTGAAGAGTGTGAGCACGTTCCTTTAGGCTAACTAATACAACAACAAGAAAAAGGAACAAAAGTCAATAGAAAATGCTCAGAGCCAATGGCATCTCAGTGCAATACACCAGTCTCCCTTCTTGACAACAGCCATAACTGGATGTTGGTCTCGGTTTATGGAGAGGAAAGCTGCCTAAAGCTCAGTGCTTACAGATTCTGACATAGAGACTAGCGCTACTGCTGTGGATGAAGAGGGTCTCAGGAAAATCCCCTCCGCCTGCATTCAAACAACAAGCCCCGAGTCAGGATGGAATCTTGCGCGTGTCTTGACACCCAGCGCCTCCCTCGTTTGCCCCGTAAAAAAACGTAAATGTCATGCTTTTCCCATTATATGCCATGATAATAACTTCTACTCACAATACTGTCCTAAGCTGCTGAGAAGGAGAAGAAAAAAAAAAAGAATAATTCCTCTTTTCAGTCAACTCCAAAAGAGAGGGATGAGCCGCAGACTGATACAGCTGGGGGTTGATAGGTTTCCCTCATGCCTGTCTGGGCTTACTGTCGACGAGAATCATTCCCCAGGTGACAACTAGTGGCAGACTCCTCCATGGGGATGAAAAAAATGGCCAGATTCTGGGAGAGGGGAATGTTTGAGACTATAACCCAGACCAAAAGGTCCCTTTCTCTGGCTTCAGAGGGTGACAAATGTGGGCTGGCAGAGTTTTGTCATCCATCAGGGCGAATTGGTGTCAAAGTGTCAGGTGTGAGAGGTTACAGAAAAATGGCACAGGTATTGATCTAGGCTTAGCACAATATAAACTGGTTGCAGAGACAATGGAAAAATAGCACTATATTGTCATGACGCACCTTTGGAAAAGAGTGACTTACAGAACCGCAAGAGAGCTTTTATTATTCTTAGGGCATTTAAAGGCACATTTTCCCATCATTTGGAAAATGTGGAAGTGCTCATGTCATGCCTGTGTTACATTTGGATATGGCATCCATTTATACTGCCATACTGATCTAGAGAGCAATGAAAGAGCTTGTGAGTCATGTTTACACACATTCCCCCACCCTACACATACTGTAGCGTGTGTGTGCGTCTGTGTGTGTGTGTGTGCGTGTGTGCATGTGTGTGAGAGAGAGAGAGACAGAGAGAGAGAGAGAGAGAGAGAGAGAGAGCGAGTGAGAATAGAATGGGGGCTGTGGCGAAGAGATTAATGAGCTGAAACTTCCTGTCCCTCTCACTCCCTCTCTCATTCCCTCTCAGTCCCTCTCTCATTCCCTCTCAGTCACTTTCTCTCCCTCAAATACACACCATCACACACATGTACAAAGACACACATTTTTGTCACGCTCTTCTTGCTCCCACCCTCTCCCTCCCCTCCATCTCACTCCTTTCCCTGCCTACAAATTATGCATGGAGGTGCTTTATCTCTGAAGGATGAACTCATTTACAGATGAGAGGGAATTTCCGCTCCCCAAATCTCTTTCTTTCTCTCTCTCTCTCTCTCTCTCTCTCTCTCTCTCTCTCTCTCTCTCTCACACACACACACACACACACACACAGAGAGACTATTTTGCTCCAGGCATAAAGGTGATTTGTTCAGAATGAATAGAGCAGGTCCTACTTCTTCATTTCTCATCTCCAGAGGTGACGCTAGCTAAACAGATGCTACTACTGCCAGCCTCCCTGCCCCCACACAAGCACCAGGCTTAGAGGGTAAAGTGGGGCCTCTCGATGGCCAACCTCTGCCCCCTCTCTCCTGCTCCCCCCAGCCCTCCCTAATGGAGCAGCTGGGGCACCTTTCCACCCTTCTCCAGCATGACGGGGGATTCTGCCCAAACAGAGATTACACTGGGTTCTTAGCAGGGTGGAGGTCTCTGCTTAATGTTAAGAGTAAAAGCCAAGAGAGAGAGAGAGAGAGAGAGTAAAAGCCAAGAAATAGCTCAGAAAAAAGCCAGAACTTGAAAATAAGCTCACACAATCACGGCCGTAGCCCCTGAAGAGCTGGTGACTACCAAATAACCTGTGACTCCATGACCCTTCGCGGGGCGGCGAGCTCGTCGCTGTCCTCCTGTGCGGATACATTAAACATCGCCTGGACCCAGGTGGGTTTTTGCATTCCGTCTTCCAGCCATACTTCACAGTGGCTGCCATATTCAAAGGGCTACAGGAAACAGAGGCTCCTGTGCATTGCTGCGGTATTGACATTCGAGGGCATCGCCGGGGGAATATCTCTGCGTCATCGGCGAGAGGAGCTGTGACTCCGCACAGAGGGAGGGGGTTATGGGAGAGTGGGTGGAGAGACTCACGGCGAGGATGAGATATTATCCCCATAAAGAGTCAATCCTCTTACACTGCAATATGGCCTAAATGGACTGATTGACAGAGAGGTCAGGGCACTCGCCACAGCCGTGGTAACTGCTTAATGTATGACCTGCTGGGGAAGGAGTAGAGTAGTGGGGAACACTGTTATCGTGAAATACAGGATTTTTCAGAGTGTGTGTGTGTGTGTATGTGTGTGTGTGTGTGTGTGTGTGTGTGTGTGTAAACAGATGAGGGGAGAATAAAAGAGAGCAGAAAGACTGATGTCACCTCTGTCAGAAATTGCAAAGCCCTTTCGCAGATTAAAGTAAAATAATTAAATAAAACAAAGAAAACCTGGGGAAATGGCAAATTGGTAGGAAGAGATGACTCCCATTGCAGTCGAAGAGAGCTAATCAATGCAAGGGAATTTTTGAAGCCACCACAGCTATCCTTTAAGGCCTGAGTTTTATAGACTGTCATAAATATGATCTGGGCTTGTGAACTCTCATTGACCTCGAAGAGTATTGCAGTCAATACCTCCCACCATGGACTCATTGGAGCAGTTAAAACAAGACCAATATGGCCTTTGCACAACTCCATTCGCATTCATCTAAAGGGGAGACTCCCCCCAAGGAGAACTGTGTGGGAGGGCACTCATATTTTGCCCTTTTACCCCCCCCCCCCACCCACCATCTTGCAGTGTGCCCCCTGCTATTGGACACACACTGTGACGGGAAAGAAATCCCAGGTTGCGCTATACTGATGCGCTCTGCCTGCACATTTGTATGTGTGTGTGTGTGTGTGTGTATGTGTGTGAGTAGGAGTATGTGTGAACCTGTGAGTGGGCGAGAGAATGAGACCCAGCCAAAAAGGGAGAAACTGAGGGAGGGGGGAGGGGGAAGTGAGACCATTGGGACCCTGCCCAGAAGCTCCTCAGTGGCGTTTTTTGTTTGAGATACAATGCTGCAGCACGGCACGGCACGTTCCGGCTCAGCTCTGGCTTAATCAAAGTGAGTGCCCCCTGTCACGGACGTGCGCTCACATGCCGTGCCCCCCCCTGACGTGGAGAAGCCTAGGCAATAAATAGCTCATCCGACAGGCCACTCCTCAAGAAGTGAAAGGGGGTGGAAGGAGGGGGGGGGGGGGCTGGAGGTACAGGTGGAGGTGGTGGTGGTGGTGGTGATCGCTATCCACTTCAAATAGCCACAGATGCCAACTCCGACAAAAGTCACAACAATGTCTAGAGAGATGCACAGAAGAAAAGGGCATTCCTGACCTCCGGCCACAGCCCTCAGACCCACAGAAGCAGGTACATGTGCACTGTGTTCATCTTAGTAGGCGAGTGCCTCCTGCTTACTCTGAGCTGCATGCTTAAGCCCATGCTTGCACGGTCATGGAATGAGAAACTGTGCCTTTATTGACACTGAAATGCCAAGCTGCCTGGCAGACATTGCCAAGAGATATGTGCATGTCAATTTGCTCCCAACAATCTGGAGATGGAGGGAGTCCTTCAGTCTCCAGTATTGAAATCCTTATCAGTGCCCTTGCATTGAGGTGAAATGCAAGTATAAAAAGACCTTTGTGTGTGTGTGTGTGTGTGTGTGTGTGTGTGTGTGTGTGTGTGTGTGTGTGTCTTTTGGTCTGTGGCAGTTATGTACTGGCCAACACCCAATTCATATTCATGACCCAATCTCAGTGAAAGCAGGGTCTGGTTACTACCACTCTTTCGGCCAATCACAGCAAGTAGCTCATTTTCAGAGGCGAGCTAGAGTGAGAGTGAGCTAAAGCTAATGTGAGCCCCAGTGAGAGGCATGGCAATGAGGGACCAGTCACACAGCACATCCCAGTGCTGAGAGAGAGAGAGAGAAGGAAAGGGAGAGAGAGAGAGAGAGAGAGAGACAGGGAGAGAGGGACAGAGAGAGAGAGGGAGAGAGAGAGAGAGAGAGAGAGCGCGAGGGAGAGAGGGAAAGGGAGAGAGAGAGAGAGAGCTGTCTGCCTGCCACCTGCTGCTCCAGGCATGCTAAAGAGACAGACAATTAAGAGGTATCTGGTTATTTGCTGTTGAGGGGCTTCAGGATCTGAGAGGTCCACGGGGTCTTCCCTCTCCATCTAATGAGCAATCCCCAGCCCAGGGCCTCCTTCACCTTGCTCTTGCACATGGAATGCACTTCATTTTTTGCAAAACTGAGTCAGGGACTTGAAAGACAAATGAAAGGGGTCGGAGGCCACCACTAATATCAGCCATCACCACACCCCCAACTCTATCTCTCTCTCTCTCTCTCTCTCTCTCTCTCTCTCTCTCTCTCTCTTCTATCGCTTCCTGTTCTTACCTTGCATATTTCCTCAGTTATGGGCTGATATAAATGGCTTTCAAGGCTTGACAGAGAATATTTGCCTCTCATGCACTTCATTGTGAGAGCCATTACCAGCGGGCTGACTGTCTCCTGCGGGGGCTGGGAGCGTCAAGTATGAGATGTGTCTTGATGTGTTGTGATTTTTAAATACACCTGCATTATTGCTGTGCAATCTGCAAAGCAAGCACTTTAAGTTAAAGGGGGACAATGGAGACATTTTTCACTTGCAATGAACAGTACATGGGCTTCCGCTCATGCGGAATGCAAACTAGTTTACATATGGATAGAACATTATTAGCCAAGGTCTTCTGAGAGCGGTGGGTCTTCTTCTGCATATGCAGAGCAGGACTGCATGGAGGAGACTGAACAATGCTCTCAGCTCCGCTCGCAATTCCAATCGATCCCCCCCCCCCCCCCTCATTTCCCGTACATTTAAGCGCTCAGATCCTCAGACCGGCAATCACGTTAGCGGGTTCAGCACAGGGCCTGTTGCTACATTATCGGAGCTGTGTTAGTGGGCTTCAATCACAGTAATGCACTCTGTCTGCTCCTGACCTCCCCTGCTCCTCGGCTGTATATCAGCCATCCGATACGGCGCTCAAGGTAAAGCCCTCCGCCAATGACATGTGCAGAGACAGGAAGGACAATGAGGGAGAGTGCAGTACATGCCATGGCATAACTGGGCTGGGCTGGGCTGGGCTGGGCTGGGCCGGGCCGGGCTGGGCTGGGCTGGGCTGGGATGGGATTGGCTGTTGCGCATTAGCCTGGTTAGCACGACAATTCCAATGCAATGCAAGCATTGGGTCTGGCCAAGCATAATACAAAACCTGGTTCTCAAATATTAAAAAGTGCATGGTTCAAATTTGAAGCACCTGCCCCCCTCAAATGTCTCAGTCTGCTGGTGGCGTTCCCGCGTTTGCCGGAATCCAAAACCAGATCGGCCAGACCGTGCGAGGCCGCGGCGAGGCCGATAACGTCACGGAATGGGCGAGCCCAGGCTAGTTGCGCATAGACCCTTCAGCTAATGCTTGTGTTTCACGTCAGGGACAAAAAATAGTTGGACACCTGTTGTCTCTCCTCATCATGAGGAATGTTCTTTTTTTTCAGTTTTTTTTTGTTTTTGTTTTTTTTTTGTTTTTCAGCGTGGTAAACTACAAGAAAATGAACATGCTGAGGAGGCTTACTGTGCCTCTGGGCAGACTGCGGAGTGGGCCGCTCGTGTCACTGGAAGCTGGGGCCTGCACGAGCTGGGGGTTATTGGGACAGAGATGAAACAGTGGGGAATCTGGCGGCGGCAGCCAGGGCTGGAGTGAGTGCATTCGCTCAGACTCATCTTTATAAACAAGCTACTGTATCTTCAGAAGGAAATAGGGGGAGGAGACTTTCACAGGGTGAAGATGTAGGGAGAGAGGGAGAAAAAAAGGAAGAACAGAGGACAAAGAAAAGAAGAGATGAAGAGCAGGAGAGAGAAAGACACAAAGAGGGGACCATAGGCAAAAAGTGGGGGAGAAAAACGGAGAAAAAAACAAGATAAAAAAAATAGCACTGAGGGAGAGTTTGAGGCAGGAACAGGGGTGGGGAGAAGAGGGAACAGCCAGAGTGAGAGAGAGAGAGAGAGAGAGAGAGAGAGAGAGAGAGAGAGAGACGTATAGAACCATCTGACGACGGAATGGATGCCCTGCCACACTGTGCAAACAGGATTCACCAGGCGACAATGGCAAAATTCAGTTGCTACGGTTACACAGCCCAGTCTGGCCTGGGGAGGGGACCATTTGTGACATCCTCGTAGTGTCTGTAATCTCCCAGGCCTCTCAGTGCTATCACACAGGTCTTCTGCAGACTGGGGTGGGGAAGAAGACGTCGGCTAATACAGGGCTCCTTTAAAAGACACTTCTTGTGATAAGTGAAGGCCCACTGTGTAATCACAATGGAAAAATAATTAGCGTTCACAATTATTCGGCATAATGGAAAGCACAGTGTGCATGGTTCTTATGGGGGGGGGGGGGGGGGGTAAGAGAAAAAA
>JASCQY010000002.1:2129608-2140470 GCA_030264315.1 Sardinella tawilis
CGTGCGTGCGTGCGTGCGTGCGTGCGTGCGTGCGTGCGTGCGTGCGTGCGTGCGTGCGTGCGTGCGTGCGTGTGTGTACATGCCCCTGTATACATACACTGGATACAAAATGGGAGCTATGAAGGAAGACAAATGAAGCAAACTCCCAGGCATTTGTTCTTTCAGGGAGAAAAAAAAAAAATCATTTTGTGGCTGTACGAAATGATTTAAGGGAAAAATGCTCAAGCCAATTATTTCCAGGAGAACAAAAGCCAGTGGTGGGAGATCTGAAAGGGTAAACAATTGGGTATAATGTGCCTGCAAGCGGGTACGTTAAATACAATTAGACACACGCTGACTGGGCCAACACACAAAAGACTAAGCAGCCAATCACCAACATGCCACACACAGGTAAGCTATCTGCATGCTCAACACCTGGGTCAGTGTTTCACATATGCACCTTTTCATTAACGCTTGGGCGATTTCTTGACAAGACTCATGACCCAGTTCTTGCTGGGCAATTATTCACTGTAGCTGTAGGTAAACCTTTCTAGTGTAACAAAGCGCTCAAATCACACACATCACTCGGGAGCCACCACAATGACAAACAAAACCATAGAAAATCTTTGTCTTTCACCTCTCAGGGAGGACACTGGCCGTATCAAATGGAAAGGGAGGATATTGGTCTTGTCTAATGGAAAATCCTCCATTAAGCAAAGATCATCAAAGATCATCCAAGGATTACAAAGGCAGAAAACATGGTCAATATGCCTGTCTTTTATCCCAGACACAAGCGGCATGAAGCCGTGTGGGCTCTCCTGCTAGTGCTTTAGGGGGAGGATAGGAAGGCCTCGGCTCATAAATCCTGAACAATTCTGATAATGACACGCAGGCAGCTCAGCACGCGCCATTCCATTACTGCTCACTGCCCTCCACACACAAAGCACACAGCAGCCCGCTGAGGAACGCGGTGTCCCCCCACGGGAAAAAAACAGCCAGCAAATAATACATACAGTATGTCGCTTCTCACTGCATGCATACATAATGGCTGTACTAGACAGTTGAAGGGAAAAAATAGAGGAACACAAGTCATCAGAAAGAAAAAAGAAACCTTTCATAGGGTCCGAAAAAGACAGTCCTATACAGGGCTGTATTTTGTTTTGTTAACAGGCTCATTTCAAAGTAACGCTCATCCACCCACATCCACAATCAAGCCAAACTTTTCACAGACTTCACCATCCTCTACAGCTACTCCTCTGCAGTTCATTTAGCATCTTGAGGTTAAGACAAGGAGACTGACAGCATCTTCAATTGGTACTAAAATGAACATCAGCGAAAAAAAATAAAATAAAAAGCTATCCCAGAAAAAGAACTTTTGAAAAATAATTCCAGCCCAGCATTTGTGAGTTCAAAAGTTTTCCGTTCTATGCACCAAGCCTTTTTTGCTTTCATTTATTTACAACATTCCCTTTTCCAGCAAAGGCTATGGGAGGTTAAGCTTAGCTGTTTAACATTCAGAATGCCACTTACCTTATCATCGCCAGACTAGAACTCTCAGAGATTCACTCCAAAAAATAGTGTGCACACAATGCAGAGCATCCAACAGAGTTTCAGTCCTACAGGGCCTCTAAAGATTTCCCCGGCATTTAAATTGTCATTATCTCCTAAGGGCATTCTTACTTGCCTCTATCATTTAGCGACTGATCTAACTTTCTTCTTTATAACTTAATAATTCCAAAAATTGCAATACCAAGATAATGAGAATAGAATTCTAATTTGTTCTTGGATAAAATTATGTAGTTATTAAGGTCTAATTCCAGCATTGCACTGATGATAGCAATAACCTTCATGATGCTCTATCTACATGAAATGTTTAACTTTCCTTTCACAATAAAAGACTGCCATTACGTTTTGACTGTTGGCATAGGGACCTGACACCATTTTGTTAAAGAAGGAAGTTTTACGATCAAACCACAGTGTGGTAAAACTACTTTGCTTTTTTCTTTTATATGAGGTGCAGGCCTTGGGTTTTCCACATGACACTCACCTGAGCAATTAGTGAAAGTACTGTAAAAGATGGGCATAAAAAAGGGTAGAAAAAGAAATCATGTCTTACCTAGCACTCCAAGCCGATAGTTTACTGTTATGACGATGACATTGCCATAGCTTGCCAGAATGCTCCCGTCAAACATATTCCCTGTGCCCTCCATATAGGAGCCTCCGTGGATGAAAACCATCACTGGCTTGGGGCTTCCGCTTTCACGAATGTCTGAAAAGGGTGAAAATAAATAATTAGTCATAAATAATGAGGGGGAATTTAAAGCAACATGAAATGCCATCTCAGTAGTGTCTAATTGTTCTTTCCCCCTCCTTGTTACAAACTGTCACAGAAGTTCCACCACTGGTAAGAGACTGGGTTTCATTTCCTAAGCAACATCAACGTCATGTTCCTGGTGCCTAGAAACTCCCTACTTACTGCGTCTACAGCTTTATGGAGAATTAATGTGATTGAGCTTTGGTTTACTAAAAGCGAAGGAATGCTTCCGACTAGGAGTCATTTTGAACGCAGCTTTGCATTCACCTAAGCCTAAGAAAGCTAGGCTGATTTGCATGCTAACTACAGAGAATATCTGAACAACACAGCTTAAGCGTTTTTGACAATACAGTTGTTTCTTCATATTATGTTGTTGTCTCCTGGTCATTTTTGGATATTTTAACTTAAAAGCACTACTCCCTTTAACACAAGCCAACATATAATTGTTCACTTTATTTCATTAAAGGCCTACTCTGTGTATTATAATTGCTGTTTGCTTTGTTTTTCTTGTTTCATTGCATTTGTCTTTGCTGTTTATGCATACAGGACTAAACTGAATTAACAAATTTAATGAAGAATACCATAACATTAAGAATGCATTTGACTCTAGCCTAAAATTAGATTAGATTAGATTTCAGAGGGTATGCTACAAAGGTTATGTGCTTTGACTGAATCGTTTCTTATTTCACTCTGAGAGTAAATATTCATTTTGACTGTTTACGGTCACAGCGGAATGATACCCATAATCATTTTCATCTTCTGCAAGCAGGACAAGCATTTTGTCGGGGGGTATAGTGTATCCTCACCCACATTCAGTATTTCTACTGATGTTTGGTGTCAAGGGACTTCCAAGAGGTCTCTGAGTGAACAGAACAAAAGCATGAAAACAATAATTGCTTGTAACGATATTCCATACTGTTTTCTCTTCTCCAAAAAGTCTTCCTCACAACATCCACAGTCCTTTGTTTAGCATTTTTCCTCTCCCAGATCTGGTTCATGTTGATTTTCTTGGACAGTCTCATGCCATTGTCTCAGAGAGGAGCCCGAGGCACAAAGGGAATTCTCCTCTTAATGTGGCACTGCTTTGGGGATTATCTTATCCTCCTTCAGAAAAGGGCCATCCCCATTGTTTGTCTGCTGGCCATCTCTGGAAGACTGTGTGCACTTGAACCTGGACACATTGTGTGTGAGAATGAATACCAGAGTGTGCTGTACTGTGTACTGTAAGTTGAGTCTTCGGAGGCAGGACTCTTCTGTGTGTAAAGAAAGGAGCAAGTGATGAGTGGTCCAGGATCACTCGTAGGACTGAGAAAACAGGGAATGAGAGAACGAGTGACAGAGACAGCAACAGAAGTAAAGCCATAAAGGGATAGAAAGTAGTAAACAAGGCTATAGGAGAAAAAACAGGAAAGTGAGTCAGGCGAAAGAGGCAGAAAGAGAGAGAGAGAGAGAGAGAGAGAGAGAGAGAGAGGGAGAAAGAGAGAGAGAGAGAGAGAGATTGAGATGAGAGTTCGGGGTTAAAAACCTACAGAATATTTTGAGGGCTGAGTTTTCCCTCTCTTCCCTCCCAAAATCACATATCTCAGTCTTCACATCTTCCATTCACTTTGATGAATTAATTGAATCACAGCTGAGCAACGGGACTCACACGAGTGCGTAAACTGGCACAGCAATGATCTGGGAGTCTAATGCCAGATAATGACAGACATGAAATTCTTCAAAGAAATTAATACTCCGTTGTTCCTTTTTTGTTCCGTAAGAGCTGGGGCCGCAACAGCATAAAAAGGCTCTTTTGATACCGTATATATTACAATTTAATGTCTCTGTGTCGCAAAAATTCATTGATCAATAAGAATAATACTGAGGCTTCCTGCATTAACATCTGCTTAGAGGCGAGAAAAAAAATCCTTCTCGCATCAAAGTTGTTGACAAGTGAGGCACATCAGACATCTCTGAGGAACAAACGTCAGTAAGCAGTAAGTATGGCAGAGGCATTAGTGATGTGTCTGTGCGTGAGCATACACAGCTGTGCACGTCTCTGTCTGCGTGTGCATTGCTCTCTGTTCATGGTCTGCACTTGCCATGCAAATCTAGGCTATACTCTGAACTATGATGATGGGTGCGCTTCAATTTGGTTGGGAAATTACAATAATTTCAGTTTGAATGGGTGTCATTCTGCTGGTGTATCCTCTTAGTGTGCCAAACCACCTAGACAATGAGGTGCCACTGTAGCCCAGGGCCCAGGCCCAATCGGATTCCTCCCCAGCATTGTGCCACAGCCAGCCACTCCTGAACCCTGGCGTGGGCTGATCACTGATAATTGTTTAGGGATGCCCATTTCTTGGTTCTGCTTGTAGAGTTGACAGAGAATGAGATGGCTCTTCACCATTATTGTCTGTGTGTGTTTTTCTTCCCAAAAGATGAGGGTGAAATCTGACCATGCATGAGCTCACAGATAAATAAAGATTTCCAGACTGGTCAATGGAGGCCAATGGAGCTTAGCTGTGATTCCCACTGTTTTTATTTTGAAGATGTACTCTGCAGCAGATCCTTGAAGCACTTCCATTCATTTTGATTAGATAAACACATGTTACCATGGCCCATCAATCACTAACATATTTGATTTGCTTCACTTCCATTTCAAAGCAGTGCTCATTCTGGTAAAAAAAAAAGTATTCAAAACTGAAAAAATAACTGAAAAAAATATTCCATCAAGAGGTTCTTTTAGTTTAGAAATGGGAAACAACATGTTCACAGAGACAACCAAATGTAATTCCAGAAAGGTGCTTGGAAAAAAAAGTTATTCCACTGAGTATATCAAAAACTGAGTGGCAAAAGATTTGGGGAAAAACACTGAAAATCCAAGGTTGTGAGAACACAGTGGGGCAGCTGTCCTGCTGTTTGCCTTGTTGTAATGCTCAGCTCCTGTGGGGAGTTTAGGCAGGTGGGTGGGGGTGAGGGGTGAGGGGTAGCCTAGAAATCTAGACCACCTAGCGGCAGAATATATTCTTGCCTAGCTACTTGGTCTAGTCTTGCATGGTAAAGGCAAATCTTGGCCTGTCTCGACCAAGGACTGCCTCTATCTGTGTAGCGAGTCATTGGGGTGGCCTTAGCACGATGACGAAAGGGCTGTCTGTTGGATGAAAGGGCTGCCTGGTAGCTCTGATTGGTCAGTACGTGTAGAGACAGTTTGAACGATAACTTGATCCCACCCACAGGCTTTAGCGCTGTGAACGGTCCGATTCCAGACTATGCAATTCATGTGTATAGTTTGGCTTGCCAGGCTCGGTGAGGGCGCTTTAAGTATAGAACAGTTTAGACTTTTAAAGCCCTGCCGTGGGATGTGGCTGCCTCTCAATGAGTTCACGGAGCACAAGTCTCCTGGCATATTGTCTTCTGTAGTTAAGAGGATTGTTTGTTTGCCCTGAATTCTTTATAAAGTCAACGCATGACGCTTGGCGAGGCTTTCTGTGCATCTGCATGGTTGTAATCTTTTGATGTGCAGATCAAAGACAGCTGCCTCATCCCCTGTTACATTTCCCCTAATTGGTGCTCGTTTCATGAGATCATACTGGAGATTGTCCATATTAAGTCTCTGTTCTGACTTTAGGACTGAGGATAAAAAATGTTTAATGAAGGTATCCTAATCATACTGTTGAAATGTACACTATGACAGCAAAGTCATTTGTGGTATGAATAATAAGATATTGCTTGTGATGAGTCATATTTAATAATTAATCTTTTTTTATTTTTTTTAGTGGGGATGTTTTCATCAGATCCAGGAACAGACTATGTTGCGTAGGAAACTTATTGACTACACCAAGAAAAAATGCCTATGATTAAACTATTTTTGATGTTAGCACTGATGTACAGGCTACCAAGTAAGAATACATAGGTAGTTGTAAAAAAGCAGAGGGGTTAAAAATCATGCAAAAAGGTGTTAAGAGTCGGCAGTGGGGTTAATAATCAGTATTATTGTTTAAGTAGGTGGGATGCAGTATGTTAAAAATAAACAAAATAAAAGAAGTCAGGCAAAAACCTATGGTGGGTTATTAACATTTAAGCAATTTTGGAATGACGGGAAACATTGAACATACTCTGAAAACATCAAGCAAAAAAGACAAAACACATCCAGCCAAAAACTAGGAAGAAAAAGAATCTTCACTTTCAAAAAAAGGACAAGAAAATTTAAGAAAAACAAAGAAGAAAAAACTGGAAAGGGTTTCCTTTCATGCATATCAGTTTGGCATCAAAAAAATACCTTCGTCCTCTGCACCGTCATTATCACCTAAATCATCACTGTGTTTCTTTGTAAGGGGACCTAGGATCAAGAATGGAGAAGATGGAGGAAACAGAATACAAGAACACACAAGCCTTTTAATAAAAAAGCGCTTCAAAGACAAAGAATTTTCACTGCCGTCTTTTTCTCCTGTATGAGCGTTTATCTTAAAGACCAAAAAAGAGGAGATCTAAACAATTAAATTATTCAACAAATGTGGGTCTGGCTTCTATAAAGTATCTACAGAGGATTGTTCCTGTGCGGAAACAAAGAAGAAAACTCTAGTGGTTCATCTGAAGCCCCTTCAGAAGAAAAAAAGGTGGCAAAAACTTTTTTTTTTGCTTGTAAGCTTTTTACCGTTGTTATTTGGAAATGGGGTCAATGAGTAACTATCAAAAGACAGCATCAAAGGTCACTGGCAGACTGTTACACAGACCCAAGACCTAAATAACCCCAAAATGTTAAAAATATCTAATACTACATAAAAATGGCATATTCATTGCAAACAATGTATCAGTCAATGATCATTTACAGAATTATCTTTAAGATTGTATGTGGTATTATATAATACATTTTAGTATTTTTATGACATTTATCAAAGAACAAACTGTTTACTATATTAAAGTTTAGTTTGCCATTGGCAAATCATAGCACAAGCAACATGGAAAAGGTTGCTCCCTAAACCCCATTCCTGTCTTAATATTTTCTATTTTAAAATCATACAAACTCACACAGACACAAACACAAACCCTCAGACATACAGTACTCCCACACTCAGCCACTCTTAGAAACACATGGACACAGTCACACATCTACAAATGCAGACTCTCACAACATGGACATTAATACTCAAACAGCTAAGTCCACCATGCAGGACCTTAGATGCATGCAAAGCAGACAGGAGTGTGAAAAACACAAATGAGAGGAAATAGAGAGAGAAAGAGAGAATGAGAGAAAGACACACAGTGAGAGAGAGAGAAAGAGAGAGAGAGAGAGAGAGAGAGAGAATGAGTCGTGAGAGCCTGAGGTGTGTGCAGGACTGCGCTTAAACTATAAATTAGTGAGAGCTTTGGCAGCCAAATACACAATCTGTCCTGAGCCATGCAACCAGTTAAAGAAGCACTGATCCTCTGCACGACCTAAAGCACAGAGGAGGGCCAGCAGATGTGTGCGACAGCATGCACTGAGTTTGGGCCTACTCCAACAGATCAAATTGTTTCTTTTTTTGCTCGTTTGTCCCCCGCCTTTGTGTGTGTCATCCCCTAAGTACAGTGGAGATACTGCAGCGGGGCTGAAGGAGAGAACGACAGTCAGCATTGTGGAGGGAACAATCAACGTTAACAACATGATTATAGTTTTCATACAGCAGGGTTTGGCGTCTTCTGGTGACTTTTCTCTGAAAGATGAATACATCAGTAATTAAACACCACATTCAACTGACAAGAAGCCTAGCTTCAAACATGCAATGCAAGGTAGCAGAAATACAATTAACACTCATTTTACAAAGATTTGGTTGGATCAGTCTGATCTAGATATACTGTATAGTCCAACTGTTAAATAAGACTGTGTAAATTAAGTTCTAAAAGAAGATGCGTAATACTATAATATTGAATTGTTTGACACACACACACACACACACACACACACACACACACACACACACACACACACACACACACAGTATATATTAAAAAAATCGCAGTAAGAATATGGCATAAGTTTCCATAAGAGCAAGCACGCCTTCCTGCAGCCTGGCACAGCAGACGGCATCTCCTCTGCCAAACGAGTAAAACAAATAAGCCCACACAATAACCCCAGCTATAATGAAAATGACCTCAATCTCTCTCCTGGTGGTCTCCCAGTGTTAGTCCCTCATTACAGAATCAGATTTTTATCTGTGCATAATTGCTTTGAGTGTTGTGTTCGTTATCTTCAGATGGGGCAAAACACCTCTAGTATGACCTCCTTCACAACCAATGTGTGAAAAGCCGCAGCCCTCAGTCTGTGCCTCGGCGTTTAGGACACAAACAGACAGCATATGGCAGGTGCAGTTCCCAGAACCAGAAAGAGAGAGACGTGCGCAAACCAAACAGTGACAGTTACGGACACAATCTTCTGCTGCTTGTCTTTTTGTGTGTGTGCGTATGTGTGTGTGTGTGTGTGTGTGTGTGTGTGTATGTGTGTGTGTTATCATACAGCATATTTTCTTGGTGGCAGACTAGTTTAAAAGCAGTGCTATTTATATAGTAGCCATTGAGCAACTGTAACTACAGAGTTTATACATACAATATACTGTATGTTTACAATGTAGCCAATTGGCAGAGGCTAGCACTAGACTTTCTGCCATCTTTAAGGGTGTATTCACAGCGGTCTTGTTTAGTTCGCTTGGTTCAGACCTTTTTGGCCTGTGTCAATACAATCCATCAAACACTGGTGCGGACCAAACAAGCGGACCAAGACTCAACTGAGGAGGTGGTCTCGTAACAGTTCCTTTCGAACCATGGTGCGGTTCAATTGGCATGTGAATGTGACCCAACCCCGATCCAGCCTAGACGCAAAAAAGCATGTTTTTGGACCTACAGTAACTACCTCCCATTGTCATGCATTATGGGAAAAATATTAAATATTTGTTGTTCTGATGGCGCCGATTCAAATTGTGGTACATTTTCGTCTTCTGGAGCAGACAGACGTTCAATCCCCCGCAGCTGTCATGCAAGTCATTGTAGCAATATGAAAAGTAACATATTTTAAAACGTACGTTGAAGTTTATCAAAAGCATTGTGGCTGTTATCACGGGAAAGTCCAATGTTTAAATACAATAAGCATTCAATTTCATGACTGCTCAGGTCTACTTCCACTTTGGCCTTTCTGCTTCCCCTGACACAAATATTTCCGCCCAATGATTGAAAGACCTTACCGCACACGTGATTTATTTAGACAGTTTGGTCCGAAAGGGGTGTGAAAGGGAACCGTGCCAAACAAAAAAAAAAAATTTACTTTGGTCTGGACCAAAGCAAGCGAACTAACAGACTTTCCTGGTGTGAATATGCCCTCAAATCCATTCTGAAGTGTACAAAGGTATTCAATCACATTCTTATTAGCGTGTGTGGGAAACATTCAGGAATTCTTTGAATTCTCGCAGCTATTCTGAAAACAGCCATTGTGGTAAGACTTGGTAAGAGCTACTGCTGTACTGGGCAGTACATGCTGCTGCAATGCTGACTTGGTCATCCCTGTTGAGCAATAGCATGTGGGCACTGCAAACAGTATGACAAAAGAAGGAATGGCTGAGGAGAATTTTCTCTCGGATAGATCCACTGGCTGTGACAGTGCACGCAGGCATGATAAGTTTCAAGGATGACAGTGGTTCAGAATGAGGGCACAGTATAGCTTAACCTGCGGTTGGGTGTCCTCCCTCTCCAACTGTGATAAGTACTCTTTCTCATCCACTGCTTCTCTCGCTCTCCCTCGCTCTCTACCTCCTCACTCTTAGACGCGTTCAACCAGGTACCCCATCTATCACACACACACACACACACACACACACACACAAACAGACAGATGTGCACACACTAGCACACACACTGACACACACACACAAAAACACCCTCCCCTCGCCTCGCTGTAGGATTTCTGATGGATAGATGGTTGGATGGACGGACAGATGGATGCCCCATGCACTCAGACTCTCCTTGCTGCTGCTGCTGCAGCTGCACCTCTGTGTGCTGGATGGGGGTGGAGGTGGGGGTGGGGGTGAGGGTGAGGGTGAGGGTGGGGTTGGGAGGTGGAATGAGGCGCAGGGGTTCAGGGGGCACACCTGTCTCCTCTCCCCCTGTCCGTAATCACAAGGCCAGGGGCAATAGAGCCCAGCGGCACAGGCCCCTGACCTCTCAACCCGCTCAGTCTGCCTCGGCCATACTCTCTCTGTGTGAGTCTGTCTCTTCCCCTACCTCTCCACCACGCTGTGTGTGTGTGTGTGTGTGTGTGTGTGTGTGTGTGTGTCTCCACTCTGCACAATCCTCCTTTCCCACCTACACTCAGCCTCGCTGCATGTGTTCCTTTTGAACTCTTCTCTACTTTTGCTTTTTGGCATCACCTTGCGCTCCCTCAATTGTGAGCCCTACAAGCCCTTCCAAAGGCATGGCTAGGCAGACAGGGAGGGACATGGCTGCTATGATACATCCAGACAAATTCAATCTCCAAATCTCTACCTACAGCATTCACATACCAGCAGATACAGTGCAGTAGATCCACATAGCCTAAATACTTCCACCACCACCCACACATACC
>JASCQY010000002.1:2150299-2162697 GCA_030264315.1 Sardinella tawilis
GTGTGTGTGTGTGTGTGTGTGTGTGTGTGTGTGTGTGTGTGTGTGTGTGTGTGTGTGTGTGTGTGTGGTGTGTGTGCGTGTGTGTGTGCGTGTGTGTGCGTGTGGGTGCGTGTGTGTGTGTGTGCGTGTGTGCGTGTGCGTGTGTGTGTATATATACACACAAGTGCGTGTTCCTTTTTGGCCATTCATGCAAGACGCAAGATTAGATTAGAGATGGAAAGCAGAGAGAGAAAAAAATCAGCTGCTTGCTGCTA
Organism: Sardinella tawilis; assembly: GCA_030264315.1. Classification (NCBI taxonomy): domain Eukaryota; kingdom Metazoa; phylum Chordata; class Actinopteri; order Clupeiformes; family Clupeidae; genus Sardinella; species Sardinella tawilis. The sequence goes on from JASCQY010000002.1 coordinate 2,150,554, forward strand.
ACAATTACTGTCATTACTGGTGGTGTGGGTGATTGCACGTTGGCATCAGTATGCAAATTTGATTGTTGTTTAGAAATCCAGGTCAAGAGAGATTGATTGAGAGTCTGGGTGTACACAGATTTTAAAGAAAAGTATGACATAAATTCAATTATCATGAATGCATGGTTTAAAAGCATAGAAGAGCTTAGAAGAGCTCCTCTTGCTTTCATTCATCTTTCTTTCTTTCTTTCTCTCTTTCTTTCTGTTAACTATACATTATCAAGCAACATAAGTATAGTGACTTAACAATGAACTTTTGGTGCAGTGGTTTTCTCGATAGACAGCTAATAAGTCAGAACTCCACTTACAGAACAAGATAACTGTTTCTGTCCATTTTTGATAGCTCCCTTACCCCTCTGTGAGTTGTGAAAACTGCAGACACATCCTTTTCCATTTTAACAATAAAAGTTAATGTTCTGTTGTTGTATTTATTTATTTATTTATTTATTTCAAAATTAAGTTCTAAAGAATAGTTTTGGATCCTTTCAGAATTATTCAGAGACCATTTTCTGGCCCTGGTCGAACAAAGCCCAACCCAAACACAAGCCGTGTAGTCTATACAGCAGCAGCCATACAGTACAGTATGAACAATAAATGCAATCCTAATGTAAGCAGTGTTGCTACTTTCCCATCTGAAATTACAGTGCAGCAGAGTTGTCTGTGAACATGGCTGTAGAGATACTGCAGCATCCTCACTATGACTCTAATCTTACTGTATGTTTAGCACTGCACCAGAGGAAAAATACATTTCTTTAAGATATTAGCTAACTGTGCATACACAGATTATACTTCGGCTCATGAGAAACATGTTATTGACTACATGCTGTATGCTACAACTAGCCAATTTGGTATTACAGAATATCACTGATGGGTAAGATCATCCAATCATTAAATCTTATCCGTTCTAAGGATTGCTCATGAGGCTTTTTGAGTTTTATAGCTTATTTAGTTTATATAACAGAAACATTCATGTATGTCAATTTTGATAATACTGAGCCATTAATATTACAAATTCCTTTAAAAAACGTTAAAAATTGCATCCTTACAGTAATCCCAGTAGGCTAAATACCAAATATCTATCACACACAAATGAGTGAACCTGTGTGTACACACTGCCTGATATTCATACAGTACACCTTTCCACAGCAGAATAATATCTAGATAAATAAAAAAATCTTTGTGATATATTTCCTATGGGTATGCTGAGAGAAATATGCAATGAAATTCCAACACACTGAAACTTTTGTCTAGCTGCTATTTTACCAAAGGCCTCTCCCCCTACTCAAGTCCTGGATTTGGACACTCGCCTACAGTACAGAGAGAATGTCAGGTGGAGGTAGAGAGAGGAAAGAAAGATAAAGAGAGGATGTAAGAGTTTGTTAGGAGGCATAGTGTAGGATTGGTGCTGCCACCCTGGAGGGCAGTGCTCAGAGACAGAGTAGAGCTGCTCTTAGTGAGAGGGTGTAGCCTGTGCTTGGGGAGCCTAGTGGGTTTCAGCACATAGCACATGCCACTGTATGTATCAGCACCTCTCTGACAGAGCAGAGCAGAACAGTCCTATCCCCTCAGGCAGGAGATCTCCTCCCACCTGCCGATACCCGCTGCGAAGGCCTGTCTCTCCACAGGGTACAGGGCTCCACCAATTCAGCCCCTAAAGCAAACCAATACTGTCTGTCAAAAGACATAAGAGCTGCAGGTTGACGTGAGGTCTTTGTAAAAAAGACCATTCAAGGTGTCGACATGAGAAAGCTAATATGTGGCAATTAGCCCGATCAGCACACAGGGCGTATGTGACTGTGCTCCCGTGCTCCTCACACCTCTGCTGAAGAGCACCGTCACTCAAGGGAATCACTTGAAATGAAGTATTAAAACATTTACCTAAAATTACTAATACGTGGCAAGCAAGGGCTCTCCAGCGACTAGGCTCTGGGTTGCTCCTTGACCTTCTGTTAAATTGAACTTCTCTAGTCTTAGGCAACTTAATTCAAAAGGCCTCCCACTGGATTTAAAGGGCAGTGTCAAACTTAGTCAACGTCTGAGTTTGCACATGGGGTGGCTTGTACATACATTTCTTTTCCGCCTGATAGGCTGAATCAAAGGCAGTTGCAAAGCACTGAGTCAGTCGTTTTGCTCAGATGGGATTGGAGAATGGAATCAGACTTTTTCTGTTGTGCAATTTAATTTCCAATGCCACAGAAATACCACCCTCAAACAAAAAGATACAAAATGTTAAGTATTTATCATTTATCATCACAACATAATTTATAATACATTTGGGACTCCACTACCAAATCAATGCATGCAAATGAAAATCTGCTGTTGGTTGAATTCCCATTGTCAGCCACTGCCCCCATGCTTGTGACGGATGCCTCACACACTCAGTTCCCTGTTCTTCTGCGATCCATCATGTAAAACACAGCCTTCAGAGAGAACTCTCTAGAAAGACAGCATCAGGGATGAGGGGGCATATAGCTGCAACTCTCTCTTAATTAAGCTCTGATATGCAATAGTGGAGGACTTGGCAATGGAAGTGCCAGGAGAGGAGAGCACATTCCTGCATCCAAATCTAGAGATTGCACGCTAAAACATCCATTATGCCTCATCTCAGCTTTCATTAAGCCCCAGCCCCTCACCGGCAGGACCAAAGACAAGAGATATCAACTCAAAATGAGCCTGAAATTCCCATTAAATGCTAATCTGTCTGCCAGTGTCTCTTTCAGCTGGCGCTCCCAGACAGAAGAAAGGGAAAGAGCCCTCAATAAGAACGAATTACAGCACACACCTCGTTTAATAAGAAGTATATTAGGGATTCATCTACACAGTTAAACATTGTAAGTGAGTCTTTTAATGCTATTCTGCTTTTCAAATTACCACCCCAACTGAAAGTCTGTGATAAAGCCAATTATGAAAATTATAATTCACTTAATGCAATTCCAAAATAATCCACAGTTCTAATGCAATGCCAAGTCTGAAAAAATAAACAGATACGTCTGCACAGTTAGCTTAGTAATGAATTCAGCCCAATGAAGGTCGGTTGCAGGGACATGACTGTTAAAAGGAAAAGGTCTCGAAGGATATAAAAAAAGTACAGGTGGTGCGGCTTGACCACTGAAGATCCTTGCCACCTCACAGTGGTCGCAGTTAGACGTCTCATTGTCACTCTGGGGGAGATGCGCATATGCTAAAACTTAGTAATGAGGGCCCAGGGCCTGACCCCCAACTCTGTCGCCGTGGCAACAGAGCACTGGCTAAATCGCCGCAGCGATGGCCATAGACGTGACATGCATGGGAATGCATCTCTCTGGCACTCTGGCTCCTCAGTGGGGACACAGAGTCTGTGGCGGGCATGACCCACACAGACGCACGGGGTGGCTTGGTTTGGATGGCACACTGAAGGGGGATCTTAGATCATAGGCAGGCTGCTGATCTCCCAAAACATATCACAGCAAACTATGCATTATTTACAGGGGGCCTTTGCTTAAACAAACATGTAAAACCTAAGTGACTAGCAGGATCGTCTTCTCAAAGTGACTATTAAGTGACCGCTGCTTATTCTAGACAGTGAGAGAATAATGCAAATACTGCTGTTGACAGTAAGTGTGTCTTTGCCACACAGCTCTTGGATGATCAGTACATTTGACTCTGGTTTCACTGGGGATATTTTGAAATAAAATGTTCGCCATTACTGAGTGTGGACGGGCGCAAAAGGAGCTGACCACCAATATAAACCCAGACATTTGATCTTGGAATGATGTAACACACCTTTCTGAAACTGCAATAGCCCTGTGGCCACCTAATATCCTGACAAGTAGCTTAAGTGACAGGTCGAATCAATCTGAAATAGAAAAGGCCAAATTTTTGGACCACATCGGCTAGTTAACTCTCAGAGTGTCTACTCACACGTACACCACTTCTCAATAAACTACAGTAAAGTAGGACTGTTTTCTACTGCTGTGCTTTATCCATCTCTCCCTCAGATATCTTGAAATACAGCATAGATGAAATATGACTTGCAGTGTGGATAAAAGATATCTGTAGACAGACTCAGACATGTCTATGGTCTACTGCAAGTCTTTGATATTTTAAACAATTTTCGGTCTTCTAGATCACATTTTTTCAAATTCATATGGTCCATCATGCACCAAAAATGGACTAGTTAACAAAGGTAGTTCACAGCAGCTCTGGAAGCCCAATCAAAATGCTCAAATGCATCCCTCTGATAGGATTGAGCTGGCTGGGGCTCCTGAAGGTGACCCACACATTTGACGCCCATGTGCCAGATTCAGTGTGAGAGGAAGAAGATCCTTATTGCATGTGGCTGCCTTTTTCATGCTCTCCCTCCCACATGGGATGGGACTAAACTGGGGTGGAATAAAATCCCCGTAAAAGCTGACGACATGAAAATAACAGTCCTCTTCATACCTTCCCACAGGAGAAGAACAAGCTCTTTGTTCTCACAAGACCCAAGGATCTTCATCTGCAGGGCGTGTCTGAAACCAAGACGCGTGTCGTGGGTTTGAGGTGAATGTCAGCAGATGAACAAGCGATCTGTTTAGTTCAGGTGCATTGCTGATGTCAGCATGTGAACCCTTCCATGCCTGTCAAGAAGACAGTCCTTCACTCTGAGGCTTAGAGTCTGCTTCTGTTGAGCAGCGTCACAAGAGCTCTTGTCAGCAGACACCACCGCTTTCCTCCTGTAAGTTGGCCCCCTCTATTCTTTATTTAGTCAAGGGGCACTTAAATCATATGAATCCTGTTTAGCTAACTCTTAGGAGGACATTTTTACTTCAGTGAATACATTAGATCTATGCCTAAGGAATGTTTCCATCTGCACTATCTATTATTACAAGGTCATCGTAGGTACTGAGGAACAAGTTTCTGGAGATACTGGTATTCATTCCAGTGTGTCTGTCTAATCTGTTTTTATATGTTCATGCTTGAGGCTTCTACCACCTAGTTAGGCAATGAATTCCACAAGTTGACAACACGCTCTGTGAAGAAGTACCTTTTTGTCCCGAAGACTCAAAACCATAATGTTAGGCAGGCATCTCTACAGCAATCCTTTCTTTTTACCTTTCCATCATCCTTCAAATACATCAAGGACATCTGGGAAGATCTTCTGACACTATCTATGATATCATTATTTAAGTCCTAAAGAGACCAAATTGCAATTAGAGAAATACAAATCTCTCTAAATGTAAAAGCATCTTCCAAACTGCTAAACTTCCCAACTGCTCATCCATGCAGTGAAAGAAATATAGACTGTTTTGTGCCCTGATGCTACCCGTTCCAGAATGTCACGTGAGCATGAACCAGATGGAGCTACGCAATGCTGTGTCTTCCTGGATTATCTCCTTGGTTGCGTCTCATGGGGGAGACTGCTCCTCTCTCCATAGTAGTGGAGAAATCAGGTAGGGAGAGAGGGGCCAGAGATGCCACCTCCTTGTGAGCTGCAAGACTCAGCCCTCTCCACTTCAGGCACGGGAGAAAAATCAACACTTCATCCTAACAAGCTGATAAATATTTACAACGTGCACACCTACCACAACAGCAGATCCAGCCAAGAGGTATGGCCCTCCCTAACCCACGTCTCTGACAAGGTGGATCATTCATCAAGCTATTTCCCTATACTGTAAAGCGTTTCTGAGTGGAACCTGTTTCCTCTGTCAGATTTAATTAAAAGCCTGCTTATTCAGGTTTGTTGGAATCAATTAATTATTGCCCAAAAAAGCCATTAGTTTCACACAAACTACTTGCGAAGTATAAACAATCATTCCCACAATTGCTTCATTAAGTGACTAAAAATGTTTGCTTTTTAAAGTTAAAAACCTCCCGGGCAAGGGAGTCCATCAATAAGCAAATTAATTATGTCAATTAAAAGAAGTGACAACTGAAAAACGATGACAGAGAGAGATGATCTCCAGGGAGGATTTCAAGGCATGTGATCAATTTTACTTAAGCACTGCGTTAATGTGACTGCACAGGCAGGACTCGGTCACCTCAAAGCCAAAATGTCCTTGTTACCCAACAAAGATGGGGACAAACAGAATCAACTCCCTAATGACTAAAGAGTAAAGATGGATCATTAAATTACTTAAGATGCTAATAAAACAATTATGTTGAGATACAATTCACATAAGCCCTTGAACGCATGGCAATACCATCAGCACATATTGTGAAGAGCTTATATTCTTATATAGGCTAAAAATGTAAGCCTGTTAATCAAAACAGGTCTTTTCTGAGACTACAAGTTAAACCACATCAGAGGTACTGTTTATGCACTGCACCTGCCATCAAAATATCAAAATGGAATTTAGCTATAAAATACATGTACATCAGCATACAATTAAAATATTCTAAGACACTCTAACTTGGCATGCAAATTCTCTGAGTCACATTAAACAGAACACACTGACCAAGAGACATGACAATTTGAACAGGTACATCCTTTTTGGAATAAAACCCTACAGGGCTGTTGCACACAAACTATGAATATTTTGTATGACAACTGTGATCTTATTCTGCTCTCTGGACTTTACTCTAATGTGTAGTATTTTGTCATTTGAATAAAAGTATTAAATGTCGTGTTCGGTTGAGAAAGCAGCCTGATGACCAAGATGGTTAAATTACAAAGCTTAGGCTACACACTGTCATTTATACATCACCTAATAAACAAAAACAACAGTAGCTAGAGAGGCCAGTATTTCACAAAACAGAGAAATTGGCCAATTTAGGGCTATGACAGGGCCATGGCAGTGGGCTGGTGTGGAACATCAAAGGTAGTACTGATGTGTAAAAAAAAGACCATCCCTTCAAAAGATTGACTATAAAATCCCTGCCAGTAAAGATGAAAAAAAAGGCAACAATGGTCTCTGCGATTCCCATTATGGGTTGTGCAGAACTGGGAGATGGCAGCAGGCAGCGCTACACCCAGGCTGGGTCAGCCTCAGCAGCCACCGGAGAAAGCAGCACAGACACACCACACCCCATTCTGCAGGTGGATTATGGGACATGCTGCCTGATAGCTCCCACACTTGACTCAGGCCAGCCTCTGATGCTCACTGCTTTGAGCGTGAGCCAAATATGGCTACACACAGCTAAGCACACCTCCGCAAGATTCATCCTCTGGCTTCTTGGCAAAAATGAATGCCAGCCAACTCATGAAGCACTCCGAGGGATGGGGGGAAACAGCACTGAGGAGGCAAATCTTTATGTGTTTTCACAGGCTACTGCAAGTTAATTCCAGCATGGGGAGGCTGATTTCAAATAACCAAGCTCATGCTACATCAAAGAGGCCTGGTGAAGGGAAGGTGTGTGAGGGTTCAGTGTGTGTAAGGGCCTGGGAGAGGGGATCCCAGGGAGAATAAGAGCTGGAGTACGAGGCCTACAGCAGCGTAGTGTGTGCTACAGTACCTGATTGGGATGTGCAGAGCATAGTTGCAGGGTGTTGCTAGAGTCTCCCCTTGAGGGAGTCAACTCAGTGAGTACAGGGAATTTTCAGCCAAGACTTTTTCTGCACTGGCCTACAAAACTAAACCTACATTTCATAAGACGGCTGGCCAAAAAATGTCCTCACATTCATTTTTTCAGTCCTTACACTGTTCAGTTTTTCCATTCGGTTGCTGAGTCTTGAACAATTCCACTCACTGTTTAAATTAAGTTTTACTTCATATTAATTAAAGACTTAAAAATAATCTAGGCAAACACAATCAAATGTGCAAGGTCATGAATGTAATTTTAATTGTTGATAAAAAAGATCATAAAAGACCATAAATAAATAGGCTAATGCTTGTACCAAGGCTGAGTTGTTGTATGACATCACATGACTCAACATAAAATACTTTGTTCTGCAAAAGACATGAATATTGCAAAAAATAAACGAACGATGCTATTCAAAAACCCAGGGCTGTGTGTGGATGACGATCATTACAGCAACTGATGTCACAAAAGAGCATTTGAGGTCCCTCTTTGAGCCCTGTGATGTGAATGAGAAATTACAATGAGAGATAGTTTCTCCCCAGTAGCAAAAGAACACCTCGCTAGTGCTTTGAGGAATAAAAGCCGGACCTCCACTAATTGCTTTCAGAAAAACGGCTGGTAAAATGGTGAGGACTGCCACAAAAAAGAGCCGGGTTTGAGTAATGCTATAAACCCTAATTATACCTCACAAAAGCAGCCTGTTCCATTTAGAATAAAAAAGAGACCCAGAGCAGTAACGACCATGCCATTAACAATTAGTCTCCACCACACCTAATTAAACAGAGAGATAAAAAACAGGTTCTAAATTTAAACCATGGGTCTCATATATTCTCAAAAGCTCAATACTCTCTCCTAATAATGTCTAAAGACCCTGAAGCATCAGAGGGTTGCATGCTGTTAGATCATGAGTGAGGGCATTAAGGTGATTCTGCTTTTCAGTGAAACGATAGTGAACTCACTCAAAGTTAAATGCCAAAGGGTTATTTCATGTTTATGTCTGGTTTTCCGCGGGCCAGACTTCTAGTCTTCATATGGCTTTTTTTTTTCAAATGGCAACAGTTAAATACATTTAATTTAGGTAAATCTGTTCTGTGGAAACTTTTTAACATAATTCTGCTCTACCCGCAAACATAACTTACATAACTTAATCGTTTCAGGTTCTAGTTCCATTGCTGGTCCCCCAGCACTTCCTGTTTAACATTCCATATGTTATGTTAATGTAACAGGAAGTAGTTGGGGACCAAGATAGAATGTTCAAGCATTGTTTTGTCCAGCTATGGAATTAGAACCTGAAATGTCTCTACAACTCATAACCATTCAGACAAGCAATGTGGGTGACCCTAGAGATAAGAGAGGACTAAAACAAAGAATTCAAACCGATGACCCTGAAACGAACCTCTTGGTATTAACTGAAAATTAACCAAACAGTACTTTTCTACTACTGTACAGAAAATCTATGTCTATTCAACCAGCTCAGCATCATGAATAAATCCAATATTGCTATGTCCGCAGTGTTACCTGCTGCACAATAATGGCTATAAAATTGAAGACTATATGTGGAGCGCATCAGTCACCAAAGTATTACAGTAATCAGAAGTATAATAGAGAACCTTGCAGGGGGCCAGAGCAGCGCACTCGACACTGTCAGTTAATCAATAGCACGCAGATCCCAATAAAGCCTCCAGCCAGCAGTCCAGCCCGCTTCGGAAGTAGCATCTGGTGGGGAGGAAGGAGCGAGGAAATCTGCAGAGCTTGTAAAGGCCAACAAATTAAACAGAGAGCTCCCGCACCCTTCCTCAGCCCAGACGGACTACCTTGTAAATGTCCTGAGCTATTGTTTCGCCGTATTTTCGTTCACATGTTCCAATTAAAGCCCATGATTTGCGGCAACAGTAGGGGACATGGCAGGCAGCCATAACGTCTCACTTTCCATACCTCTATATGGCCTCTTCATCCTCCCCTCTCTTCTCTTCTCCTCACCTCAGCATCTCCATTTGGCAGCGCTGTGCAGGGCCAGACTCAACTGCTCCCCAATCTCACAGCACACAAGCCTCTCCTCAGCAAACCATCTCCACTTCTCCCCATTCCCCAATCTGTGCAACCTCTACTTAGTGCTTTTAGGTTATAACTCACGGAGTTACTACTGGGGTTAGGCCCTTGGCAACTGCATTAGTTCCTGACAGAATGACTTGGGCTGTCGTCATTCAAGACGGCTGATGTCAGAGTAAAAGCAACCTAAAGCAACTAGAGGGTGTTTTACTCTTGCTGTTTAAGGCTGTTCCTTTCACACTATCTTTCAAGTTAGTGTCAGGATGTGAAGCTTTTTGGGTTCAAATTATTGCTTACTGAATGTATTCCATCTGGAAGAGGAGGTGTTTGTTATGATGCCAAGAATTGTATGAAATTGAATAGACCATTTCAGGTTCTGATTTAATAGCCGGACAAAACAATGCTTGAACATTCTATCTTGGTCCCCAACTACTTCTTGTTACATTAACATAACATATTATATAACATATGTTAAACAGGAGGTCCTGGGGGAACAGCTTTGGAACTACTGTAGAAGCTGAAATGGTCTATAGGCTACAGTACACCTCAGTATGGCGCCTATGCGACCTACAGACTCTGCTGGAGAACTTCACCCATCAGAGTGATCCACAACAACAACCACATGCCCACACCACTCTACTGCATTTCAGCTGACAATGTGCCAACGTTTCTTTGACTTTACTACAGTCTGCAGCACTGAGAGCAAGAACTGTGCTGTTAGACGAGTACATGCTAACATGTGGAAACCTACAGTACTTAACAGGTTGATTGACATAGTTTTGAGGAGAAGGGGGGTGAGTGCCCTCACTCATGCTGTGCTGTCACACAGTCTGAACGAAATGCAATTACGCAATTATAAAATGTCACGCTTGAATTAAGAAAGGCAATCAACCTCATTACTGGTGTGGTTGCTGTAAATGACAATGTTCAATGAGAGTTTAATCTCGACCATCTCCCTGAGCAACACAGAGATGAGACTTGCAAGGTGACACTGAGGAGGATATCCTCATAATGACCAAAAATGACACATCATTCCAAGGATTTGAGGAAAGTCAAATGCAGTATTGTGGAGTTAAACCATGAATGACAAGGAGTTTTTAAAACAACAGGCAAAATCATCTATAGATAAAGATGATTTAAATAGTAGCAAGAATAACAAGGCTTGAAGACTTGCACACTGTCCTTGCATTTGCAATGGCAGACATCTGATATTTTACCTTGGTTGCTTAGCGATCTGAGTCGGTAATTAATAACTGTTAGCACTTCCTGACTGTCTCAGTTTCCTTTGTCACTTAAACAGAAGCACCAGCTTGGTTCGAGACTTGACTGAAATGATTTGCTAATTAGGCTGCCTTTCTAAACTATGTGCAGGAAATGTCATTAAAAGTGGTTCGACCTAGAAACAAGAACCTAGCAACTATAATGTGGCCGAGATGAATCACACCATAGACTTATAGAATACATATTCTATAGTCTATGAATCACACCGTTACTAATCAAAAATGCTCTCTTTATATCAGCACTTTCAAATGGTTAATTCTGTATGTTAAAAGATGTTCAGTTCAGTTAAAGGAGTTATCCGGAGTGAATCAATCCAAAGCCCTGATGTCTGAGGCTGCCGAGTGCTGTCGATAGGTACATATCAGAACGACAGCAGTAGGTACAACGTAGACTGATGTCGCGAACCGGCAGCTGCAGCTAACTGATTAGGGCATGTCTGTTTCGTTTTCATATGCCCTAATCTGTTAGCCATAGCGGCCAGTTTGCGAATTCGGTCTATGTTGTACCTACTGCTGTCGTTCTGATACCTACAGTATCAACAGCACTTGGCAGGCTCAGACAACAGGGCTTCGGTTTGATTCACTCTGGATAACTCAGTTAGTTCTTTGCACTGAAAAGCTGAAATATCCAGGAATAAATCATTAAACATCAACTAAACAAAATGCATCTGTGATAAAAAAAAAAATGCTTATGATTTGGTCAACTTAAATCCTTGTGCTTTCTGCTTTCGACTCTGCTTTCATCTGTTCTCATACGGACATAGCCTACTTCACGCTGAGAGAACTCGTCTTTGACCCTGGTCCTGGATCTCTGTATTTCACTCCATCTATTGCTGCCCTTCCCTTTTCAGAGACCACTCTACTGTACTGGCGTCAGTGTGTTCACCACACACACACACACGCACCATTTTGGGATGAAAAATGATGGTGGCATTTGAGGTCTGGGTGAAAAATGATTCTATTTTAATTGAATGGATGAAAAAGGGATTGGCAACAACAATCCAATACTCCAATTCTCTCATTTGCATTAAAAAGAAATCTTTTCTCCATAGAAAGTTTCTCATCTAATTCAATTACCCCTGCACCCTATATATTTCCATCTTTCCAAAGCATTACAAGAACATTAAAAATTGCTGAGTCTCTTATACTCTAGTCACAAATAACAAATACTCTCTATGCAAACCCCTCAGCAAGACACAAATATCTGAGGTCACTGTCTTGTAGGGGTGGGCGATATAAAAGGTATAAGCGATATGCAATATAAATTTGGCCAACAATAGAGATTTTGATTATACCG
>JASCQY010000002.1:2180303-2192730 GCA_030264315.1 Sardinella tawilis
GTGTGTGTGTGTGTGTGTGTGTGTGTGTGTGTGTGTGTGTGTGTGTGTGTGTGTGTGTGTGTGCTTGTGTGTGTGTGGTGGAAGAGAGGAGGGGGGGAGTGTTCTCATCCTTGGTACAGTGGATCATTTTCAGTGCATACATACCTCCTTTTCTACATATTTTCTTGCCGGGTTTTCTGGCACATTCCTTGGATATTCTTTTTACTGCAAAATGAATAGAAGACTAAAAAATAACATGGAGCCCCATCAAAGACAACAGGAGCATGCAACACCACAGTCTGACTGAGAGGAGGGAGTGAGAAGGAGGGAAAAGGAAGTTAAAGAAGAGGCTCTCGCTGTCTTAGGTCATCACCATGGTGATCATCATCATCATCATCATCATCATCATCATCATGTCATCATATCATCATCATCATCATCATCATCATCATGAAGGTCATGATTATTGTACTGTTACTGCAAAATCCCCCCTTTTAAAGAGCCCATTTCATTGTGCCTGCACACACAATGGAGAAATGATGAGTCAAGGGAGGACAGGGGTGAAGGAGAGGGGAAAGGAGGAGTCGGATTGGCCTGGATGGGCGTGCTGTGGGGGGGGGGGGGATTACGAGGTGGGTGGGGGGGGGGTGGTTAGGACAAAGAATGTACGGCCACACTCTCAACAAAAAAACGCACACGAGGAGACAAAAACAGATGGACAGAAGGACGGACATACACACACACATACAGGTACACACACACACACACACACACACACACATAAAAAACACTCACACATCACTCATCCACATACAAACATGCATACACACACACACACACGCACGCACACACACACACGCACACAGAAAGCAGTGGCATGCTTGTAAGACATGCAGAAGTCATGCTTTTTTTGCCACTTCTCACATTCAGCACAGACAGGAGGAGTTTTTTTTGGAACCCAACAAACCAAAAGAGCACAAAGGAGAGGTGAGCACTCGCCAAAGCCTCGTCCGCCCTGCCATTTCACTCACCATCCTCCGTGGGCACATAAATGTTTAAGAACAGGCAGTCCTCGCTCTGATCCTGAACGTAGGAGGAGACCACCTCCAGGCTGTTGGTAAACCACACAGGGAGCATGACATCGGGGAGCCTGCCTTCCAGAATGTTCTGGGGGCACACGGGGCCAAACTGGGTGGCATTCCGGATGTCGGACCACGGGATGGGGGGCTCGGGGGGCTGGAAGCGCCTCTCGCCTGTGGGAGGCGCGGCGTAGGGCACACCCAAGAACTGGATGACGGGGCCAAGGATCTCGTTGTTGAGCTCTTTCTTGAAACCTCGCACCCGCCCGTAGGCGGTGGTCACCACCGGGTCCGTCTCGTCCAGTTTCTGCGCGGCCACCAGCAGGGCCTGCAGAGCGAAGCCCAACACCCACAGCAGCAAGGCTGGATCCGAGCCCGAGCCGGCGCCCAATCCCGCCCGAGGCCTCATGGCCCTACACGCGCTCCGTAGCCGGCAGGGTCGCTGTGGCAACATGCCTCCTTCACCACAAGCACCACCTGCACCAGACCAGCACCAGACGGTCTAGCTGATGTGGCTCAGCTCCACGCGGAAAGGAGAGGCGACTGGCACCTGGCAGCCGAGCGGTCCGTATCCAAACACGGGGGCCAGCGAGGGACGCAGGTTAAGTGACAAAAATAAGAGAGGGAGAGAGAGAGAGAGAAGAAGATCAAAGGCAAAAATGAAAGGTCTGCCCGACACGTGGCTGCCAAAAGCACTCAAAAGGCTCTGTGCATGGCGAGTGCTATTTCCCACAGATTTCACAACACTGGCTGGGGCAACATCTTCCACTCCACTCGATTCATCAGAGCGACTCCTTTAAACGCTTTGCTTCTCCACCCCGGCGACACAGACCGAGCAGCCATTTGCTGTGGTTCCTCCACAGAAGGATCAAATCCACTTGAGCCCTGGGTCTGTATCCTGCAAGAAAAGAAAGACAAGAAGGAAAGAAAAGAATTCATTAGCACAACAGTCGAGGGCAATGGGGAAGACCTTGGTTGCACTGGGTTTTCCAACTGCTGACTCTAAGCCAATACCATGAGACAGTATTACTGAACAGCCCCTCCAATACATAGGAAATAAGCAATCACTGGCTCAGGCAGCTTCCATAAGCAAAATACCCAATTCATTATAGCAGGAGAGGAATGTTAAAGAGATAAGAATAAAACTTATTATGCTCACATCTCTACAAATAGAACTGTCAGATCAAAGCATACTGCAAGAAATGGAAATCAATAAACGTGACAGCAAAGCAAAAAAAAAAAAAAGTTTATTGAACACAAACAATGATAGCATCAGGGGAAATTGGACTTGCTGACAGTAAACAACACCATGGCTTTGACACTGTTTGATGCGTCTCTCCTCCCAGTGACCAAATCTACAACTCTGGTTGCATCCGCTCGCTTCCTGCAGCAAAGTGGTCAGGGGGAACTTTTCAACCTTGCCCACATTTTGAAAGCTATATTTGGATCCTCGGTAGGAAACAAGTCTTAATGAGGAATAGGAGTACATCTATAACTGCAGGCAACTCTTCCCCAGTGGACACACTGACAGGCGTTTTTCAGCAGCATTCATTTAGCCTGGCGAAATGAACAAACTGCCAGGACTCCCACAGCAACACAATGGGGTTTATGTTCACCCACAATGGGACACTTGTCCTGAATTCTACTGTATCGCCACACACTCAGGCTGCTGTGTGTGTGTGTGTGTGTGTGTGTGTGTGTGTGTGTGTGCTGAATGGAAACGAGCAATAAGCGCATCATTGAATGCACACTTTAAAAACCCTTCATTGCCATTTCAAGTGCGCAGAGAGGAAATACCATGCCTGATTCTGGCACAGTGTCATGTGAGAGACATTAAAAAAGGATTTCCATATTGCCCAGCTCACACACAGAGAGAGAGAGAGAGAGGGAGAGAGAGAGAGACAGAGAGACCACTCTTACATTGTCCCTCTACAACAGAGCCCATCTCTTAAACACTATATATGGAGACTGCCTTTACCCAGTGCGACATCTGACAAACCACCACCACTTCATGCAAAGCATCATGTTACGGTACTTTACTCCACTTGTGCTAGCAGAAGAAAAGCCTTCCTGTGAAAGTGCACTTACATGACAAGCCCTTGACAAGTGACAGGGAGAACATCTGACCTGGACTGTAATGTGTTTAATGTGTGCTTGTCAGAATGATTAGCTATCCCCAATTCCAAAGGGGTTTTTTTATTTGGAGTCATTTGATTTGTCCGTGGGCAAACACAAATGTTTCGTCCAAGCACTTGACGTCACTTCAAACACGCACGCACACACACAAAAAAACAAAATCATTTTTCAAAAACAAACTGTTGTCTATTGACTAGTGTGTACAAATGATATGCATCCACCACACAAATGCAAAACAGTCACTCATCCAAAATAATTAGGCAAATAGATAAACAGAGTGGGGAGATGAAAAATCTACGCCATTGATTGTGTACTGTTAATGAGCACATAAAATGCCATGAGGTTTTTTACAGCTCAGCCAAAAAACACTGCAGCACACACCAGCCACGCCATGCCACTATAGCCTCCTCTAAGCATGCCTGCCAGTCCAGTCCCAGTCAAATATTTAGACTTTGCAGAAGGGCAAACGATTGCAAACCGCCTGTCTGCGCTGTGCGGAAGGGCACGGGCCGTGGTTAGAAGCCAAACATGACGGCAGCTGACAGAGAGCTGGGAGAATGGTGGCTAACAAAAGCAATGCTAGGAGACCAGCACACCGCTGTGGGAGATGCAAGCC
Organism: Sardinella tawilis; assembly: GCA_030264315.1. Classification (NCBI taxonomy): domain Eukaryota; kingdom Metazoa; phylum Chordata; class Actinopteri; order Clupeiformes; family Clupeidae; genus Sardinella; species Sardinella tawilis. The sequence goes on from JASCQY010000002.1 coordinate 2,184,114, forward strand.
GGCTCTTTAATCTGGGCAAACATCTGAATCACTGAATCAGCCTGCTGAGGGAGAGAGCTAAGACTAACCCTACAGGGTTTCCTCATGCTGCTTCTTGATTTTAAACAGGGCCACAGAAGCCTCACCGAGGCGCTCACGAAATAACAAAGCAGCTTCGCCGTCCTAAAGAAGGACAGGGGGCACCGATGATATTAATCCACTATCACGGCTGTTTAAAAACATTGACAGGCATTTGTTATTTCCATGTGACTACTTTAAGGTGATGCGCTGCTTTTATAATGCCACCCCCCTCATTGGACAAATGCACAACTGGCTATTTTCCTACCATTTCCACCCTTTCCCCCTCAAGATTAAGCTCTTCCAGGTGTTAAGAATAAATTTCACACATGGCCTGCATACTCTCTGTATAAATCTCCTCAAATCCCCTACTTAAGAGTGTTCCCCATCATAATGAGCTCAATTGATCAAGCACAGAGAAATTCTTTGTCTATGTAGTTTTACATACTGATTTGGAGGCGGTGTGAATACCAACGCTGTGTGCTATCTCATTTCAGCCTTATATCGTTTCTCCAACATTTTTCCTCTGCTTCTCCAGGGAAGAGATGTGTTGCAAACTACCGATTTGGTTTGTGCATATTTAAGATAACTAAACATTCATACATAGGCTAAACATACAGTATATTATATAGCACCCTATCTAAATAAATTAATATGCACAACAAACTCAGTGAGGACATATCCTTTCATGTAGCCCACATTTTCATATGTTTTTTTCTTCCTTGTGTGCAGCTCCACTGCATCTATTTCCAAGCCGTGCAAAAGCGTGGGGGATTCAGGAGATGAAAAAAGACAAGGACTGACAGGTTCCCTTCGGGGATCTCTGATCACATGACTTTGTTTGGAAACATCCAGCAGATAAGACCCCCTCCCCATACCTTTCCCAATATCTGCACAATAATCTCCCCCCATAATTATAGGAGATGTTCCAGCCTGGAACAGCAGGAGGAAGAGATTGCACATGGAGAAGTTTTTAATGAGGTTCAGCATATTCCCCTGTAGGGGCAGGTAGAAGGTCCCCAATCATATAGAGGTGATCTGAGGGAAAACAAATAGCCTATTATTTTCACCAAAGCTGTCAAAAGCAGGGAACAGAGCACGCCAACCGGAGTTATTACCGCAGCCAGTCAACACACTAAACATTCCATCACACCGTGCTTTACTTCCATGCAAGCTCACACTGACCTTAATGATCTCATTTCACCTCCAATAAGACTTTTGGGAAATTTATAGGCTTGGAGGAAGTGGGGTGGTGGTGGTGGAGTGGTGGAGTGGGGGATGGGAGGGGAGGGGAGGGGAAGGGGGTGGTCCATGTCTATTTCCGGATGGTTAATGCTTAGTGTGCAGGTCACTGGCGAAGCGAATAAGATTTGGAGGGTTTGCAGGGGCCTGGCTGGGGAGAAACGATGTCGCAGCAAATTAAGAGCAGGAATCAGAGGACTCCTCTCCTAGCTCATTAAAAATTGAGCACCATTTGTGTGAAAAGTAAAATACCCATTGTATCTCAAGCCCTTGGTGAAACTGTCACTCACACTTTGGAGAGCCACTGCAACAACTCTTGACAGCAGAATCTCTGTTGGGCTCGCTGTTGCTTTTTTTTTTCTCCTTCGTCTTCATTAAATATTCATTTTTCGACCCCCACTGACAATGCTGCCTTAGATTACAAATTAGAAATTAATCAAAATATTAACGATGAGGATAGCTCTGTGTTACTGCCACAGCAAAATCTAATTTACACAACATGCATCTGTAACATGATAACTATATATAGCAATTCTTTTTATTATGAGAGATTTTTACCGTGTTTGAATTTCTCTGATTAGTATTCATAGTCGTAACGATGTGAAGCGCAAAGATAGGAGACCCAGGTGAGGACGTGCTATAGTGTTCACCAAGTCAAAGAACAAGCCTTTCATGTGGTGCAGTCACTTCTGCAGAGAGAGCATATAGAGGCCTTAGGGATACTGTAGTCCTCTCCCACGCATACTGAAAAACACACAGAAATTCACACACACACACACACACACACACACACACACAGTCACACACACAAACACGCACACAAACACACACACACACACACACAAACATTCACTCACTCATTTTTTCCCCTCTCTGTCTCTGCCTTGCACACCCAGCGAGGCCCCTGGAGATGAGCCGTCCACACGTGCTTTAGTTGTTGAGCATAAGCCTGCAGTCATACAGTGGTATTAGTGGTTGGCGACTTTCTCTTTTTCTCATCCTCTCTCCCTCTCTCTTTTACATATTACTCATCTAATGCTGCGTGCCCAATCTAATGCAGCCTCGTCCTTCCCTGCAGTGGCCTGCAACCTCCTTCCCTCTCTCTCTCTCTCTCTCTCTCTCTCTCCCTCTCTGTTATTTGTCTGTATCCCCCTCTCTCTATCTATTTAAATATCTATCTATCTGTACAGCTCATTTTCCTCCCTTATCTGAGAATTCCCCTGAAATGCAAAAGCAATACAGTACGTCTAGCAGCAAATCCACATGCAACCCACAGCACAGCTCAGCACAGCACAGCACAGCTCAGCACAGCGTAGCACAGCACAGCACTGCCTAGAACAGCACAGCACAGCACAGCACAGCAGTCAAATGCCTTCTCTGCCCCGCCAGGCCATAATCTCCAGCATAAACGCTCTCACCACAGTGGGTGTCCTGAAAAGCTAACTCTCAGTGAAGTTGTGAGTTTTTACAGAGCAGGAGTGAGGTGGAGAGAGAGAGAGAGAGAGAGAGAGAAGGGGAGGAGGAAAGGAGAGAAAAAGAGAAAGACAGAAAGAGAGAGGGAGAGAGGGAGAGAGGGAGGGAGAGCCGACGGGATGAGCGGCGTGCAGAAAGAGAAAAGGGTGAAAGAATAGCAGTGCTCTCCGGTGCTCTGCAGCCGTGGCCATGTGGGAGGGATGGAGCGCTGCACCTGGCGGCGGTGCGGTGACACAGGCTCTACCAGGGTCAGACACCAAGCACCATGTTGGCGTGAAAAAGCAAAAAAAACCGCTCTCCTGCCACTGCGCCGGCTTCTCAACCAATCGCAGGGCCTGCAGGAACAACACATCCTCCTACACTCCCGCTCGGGGGCACAAAGGACCAGGCCCGCTTGCAAGGATGCGTGGGAAAGTCATTATCATGCATTTGGAAAATGAGCAACTCTTCTATTACATTACACCACCATTAATACAGTGGCGGGGAGAGAGCCGGCGAGAGCGCCCCGTATCCAGAGTCCTGCTTCGCCCGGCTGAGCAGAGGGTCGCGGCAAAATCAACAGTGTCACCATGACTCCCTCAAGTTCCAATCCGATGACTGGGGAGGGCTGTTCAAACTGGTTTACATCAAAGCTCCGTAATTAGTCAGTTAGCAACTGAGGCACTGAAGGGCTTGTATGGCCTTGAGCCATGTGTCTGTGAAGCATAGAGTAATCAGATACAGCGCACATGCCCTCTCTCATTGCCTGCTACCAGGGGGCCAGCATGGGCACACGACACAGGGAAACACAATACTGAACGGCACTTCAGCACCAAACCAACCAGGGCCAGGGCTACTGTAACTATGCTCAAGGTCAAGGTGTCTGGACTACAGTATAGGCTACTGTATACAGTACATGTTCTGTACTGTGCATGTATGTCGTCTGTATGTCCCAATGGCTAAGGCACAGATGGACAGAGACGGCTAGAGTGTGTGTCTTGTGGCTCATGTGAGAGTGACAGCGTGCTCTATAGGCCGTTTCAGGTTCTAGTTCCATAGCTGGTCCCCCAGGACTTCCTGTCTAACATTTCATATGTTATGCTAATGTAACAGGAAGTAGTTGGGGACCAAGATGGAATGTTCAAGCATTGTTTTATCCAGCTATGGAATTAGAACCTGAAATGGTCTATATCTTCACTAGCGAGAAGATTCTCCCAGCCTGCATTGCAGCTCTTGTGTGAGTCGCTCTGAGAGCTCCATGGGGAGGACATGTTGAAGCGCAACTTGAATGGGCAGACACAGAATGTGCCAAAAAGGTGATAGCAAGAGGTCACAGTACCCCCTCACACCTTTGGTGCCACAGGACTCAAATCGATGGTGAGGGCCCAGGCCTGGGTGCCAAGAGGGAAGCAGGAAGTGACATTCTGACTGCCTTAACAGAGAGGTCCATTAAAAGACATTTAGCCTCTGTCTCACACCCCGTCACACTCCCCAACACAGCACACAACTGGCAGATATTTTCCCTTTCAAGCCCACAATAAAAATTCCTCTTAAAACGTCAGAGCAAACAGACGCTTTTTTTTTCGTCCAGAAAAGGAGGGAGAAGAAATGCCCTGTCTGTCCATAAGGAGCAGATATGTGGTGAATAAAAAACAGATGAAGGTCGAGTCCTCCTGGGCCAGTTCTGTCTCTCTGAATTCGTTATAGGAGAAGTTGGACAAATGGGCCCCGGCAACCACTGCAACTGCTGCTGCTCCCGATGACTAATGAAAGCCTCCTTCTCAGGGTAACAGTCACGATCAGACTCTCCCTGCCTCTCTCTGGAAGTCGCCGGCACTTTTCAGGAACTCTTAAAGAGGCGTGTGACTACGCCTTACATCAACATGCAGCTATGGCTGATGAGACAGGCACTCCATGAACAGGAGGAACAAGAGCAGCTTATTGTTAATTAATGCATGTTCTGGGTTAGAGGTCTATTTTAACACTGACACTCTGATGCATTCATACTTAAATGTTAATGTTTATACCGAAATAGATACAAAGCTAAAATGAAATCTATAGTTTCTTTCAATAGCTTTATCATTCTTTTTTACAGTATGGCATGATATCTTGACATGCATGTTTTTTTCTCCCAACATTAGCAATTTTCATTTCAGTTACACACATACATGTGTCATTTCTTGAAAATGAAAAGTAGCCAGAAATGTTCATCAACGTCCAAAAGTAATTTTCTATTCTACCATCATTTGAATTTGCTATAATTGTGCAGGATAATTGTTTATTATTAACCCAAGAGTGTTCTTTACACTACATATTTGGCCACATCTAGAATGCTATTTCCATCAACAGCACTGTGGCACTGCACTCTCTGGACTGTATGCCCTATTCCTGAGAAGACAGGAGGTGCTCAAGGCAAACCAACCACTGGGCAGAGAACAGACAAACAGGCAAATGACAGGCCCACACATCAAAAATGGTTACAAGTATACCTCCCACCAAGCCCTTCATCAATGAATAGGCATAGCAAATTTTTTTACACCAGAATTGAAACCCAGAGCAGGAGCAGAGCTCTCTTCAAAGGGCAAACGCTGTTGTTCCCTCTCTGCGCCTGCTGTGAGCAGCCATGTAAGCCATGTACAAAGATTACTCAGAAAATAATCAGTTACTGTCTGGAGGAAATCGCCAAAATATTCACGAGACAAGCTCTCTTGCTGATCACATAAAATCCAGCACTAATTGCCAGTGAGTCAGTCGTCTGCATCTGTCTGAAAGGGTGGACACAGCAGCAGCGGCGGCGAGCGGCCTTCAGACGATGTATTTGCAAACCAGAGGCGCCTCAGGTCTATCACAGACGCACTGGCTGAGTGCTGACGATTGTGAAACGCTAAGTATTATTAAAACAAACTACACTCAAAGTTGTGTAATGGATATAAACATGGGAAAATATCACGAACATAAAACAGACAAAAAGGTGGGGAGGGGGTCAGATACAATGTCTCCTGAAACAGTAGCACGATAGCCTAAATACATCTGCCCGAAGGAGAGACACAGGATAGGTTAAGTTCTCTGAGCCTTTTAACTCTTTTCATGACAGCGTGACAGATGAGCAAAATAATGCCTGGTGAGAGATGAAGTCTCTCAGCATTGACTTTTTGTTTTGAAACAGAGGAAAACATCATCTGTGCTCATTCATCATCGGCTCTGATGTACGCCTGTGAAATATAATGCACTGAAGGGAACTGCCTTTACGATGGCGACTTTCAACGCACTGAATGCAAGCTAAGCTAAGACAGTGTGATACATTAACAGTTAAGTCGTGTTCCTCTACATACACCTCTTTAAACTGGAAATAGGTAACACCTTTAAAATCACCAGACCGTTGACAATGTGACAGCTGAATCAACGCGTCCATTATTTATGAACGGGCTCCCTCCCCTGTACGGATCGGGTACCTTAAGCTCGAACGTCACAAGTGGGGCACACTGCAATTATACCTTTCCCTCCGTTGGTGACATTACAGATTTTACTTATTATGAGGGGACAACACCACTCTGGAAATATCCTGTCGTAACTCTGTCTGGTGCATTCTCAGACAGGGCCAATGGGGCTGCCATTTTTCTTAAACAGATTGGCTACAAGTTTAATGACGATGACGCAAAAATCATAGCAGCCTCAAACTGAGTTTATTATTAGACGATCCCACACAAGCCTTTATTCGTTGTTGTGACTACTGCCATAGTTTATCAGTTGGTTATCTCTTATGGGTGAATTCGTAATTACAATCCAGTTGATATGATCAGCCTACGGTTTTACAGAACTCAGCCAAGTGTAGGTGAAGGCGAAGCCAAACCGTTCGTCTCCTTTCGTGATAGCGTTAAACAACACGGCAGATAAATGTAATCAGCCACTGTTGGCCACTGTTGTAATAATGAATAGTATCATTAGATTCATCCAGACTGTAAAATGTGCTATTTCCATCTGCGTTTTGGATTGTGGCAATGTCTGCAGGAAACTGGAGCCAAAACTACTTGGAGAGAGGGTGAATGCAGCTGTATTCTCCTGCATGTGAATCATGCTGCGACTCCACCAGACAAACACCGCATTTATTGCTCTCCTCCAAGGTCCGTGCCATATTGACCTAATAGCCTACCATTAACGTTTTTACTCCCTTAACCGTTTCCGAAGACATGGTATTTCACAATGGAATTTGTAGACAGAATTATTTTCTATCGATGGCCAGCTATGAATGCACAGCCACTTTGACAAGTAGGCTAGAAAGAGCGCTTCTTCAGCCCACAATGCAAAACGCGCACCTTATGAGACGCATGCCAAGTATTCTGAATTACAGCTAGTTCGCGATCTTAATTACGAGTCAATTAATATTAGCCCACGTAATTTGTCTGATTAATTTTAATTAAGGCTTTCATTTCCCTTCATCAAACGTGAATAATGCTGTATAACAATTAAATGACTAATGAATTAGGTTGGCGATTCCTCATCGCGGTGGAGGGACCGCTGCTATGTAGTTCGTCAAAATGACTGCAGGTGTTTTCAGTGGTTGATAATTTTGACATCCTCTCATGAACACGCATGAGAAGAAACAGGCACAGGTGTTATCGAAAACATCCCGTGGACTTTCTGCCTCGATTGTGAATGTAATGAGATTTCTTCACGAATTGCGTAAGGGTTAATGAATCTTCCAAACCATGCAATATTTCAGATGCCATCACCACCCCCAATCTACCTATTTGTGTGTAGATTCTCACAACCATTGCCGTGAAAGGGTTGATTTCGTTTGAAATACCAAGTTTAGAGAGTCGATACACTTGTCTCCGATCAAACCCAATTCGCGTAATTTATGTCTCTACGGAGGTTAGGAAGAAACAATATACGACAAGTAAAAGTACTACACGCGTCGTGACAGACTTTTCATGCAGAAATAATTTGCTCACAATTACCTTAAAGCTTAATCTCCGGCAACCCTTTCCTCTCACTCTCGTCCTTTTTGTACCATGTTCGTGTTTTTTTTAGACAGAAACACTCTGCAAACAGCAAAATCCCCCAAAACGAGAACCAAAGCCAGGAAAGAAAATGACTTCAGTTACCAGTCCATCATAATTCGGTCCAACTACCTCGCAGAAAAAAAAAAAAATATTTGTCCGTTCCCACTCTTTTCGCAGAATAATGTTAATCCATTACGTTTTTCTCCAGAGAAGTCAAATATTAACTCAGTTCCTTGTATATTGCTCCATTAACTGAAAGGCAATAGTGGCAAAGAACTAGGTGATTTTTATTCCTCTCCTCACGATTCTGGGTGCCCTGCTTGATAAAATGCCGAGATCTCCTCATGTCCCTAATACAGAAAGGCTGAACTGTTGTGAGCGGCTCAAAAATGGAGCAAAGACACACCTAGCGGCCCTCAGTGGAACTCCACCACCAATGCAAAATATATTTTTTAAAGGAACATGGAGTGCATGCACATGCTATTTAACTTCAATCTCCTGTGCACTACGTTGACTTTATGGTGGTGAGTTTTTTATCATCAGTTTGCTATTTATTTATTTATTTATTTTTATTATTTTTTTTTTTTTCTGAGGACTGGCTCTCTTAATTTCCTTTGCTTATCTGACCACTCTGTATGCCAGCATCAGCAGACTGCATGAAGCCCACAGAGACAGCTTCATTTACCCTCCTTTGCCTTCGCAGGCCTCCTACAAGAAAACCAGGAAAATTGGACCATCATCAGAAGTGGGTTACCTTGTTTAACCCATATTGAGTTAGGCAGCATAATTAATGAAATCTCTCCTCGGCAAACATTGCACACTGCAGCGAGAGCACAACGGAGCCAAGGACCAGAAGGGCCAGC
>JASCQY010000002.1:2202229-2215258 GCA_030264315.1 Sardinella tawilis
ACATCAAGCACCTGAGACAGGATGAAGGAGCACAGAGAGAGAGAGAGAGAGAGAGAGAGAGAAAGGGAGAGAGAGAGAGAGAGAGAGAGAGAGAGAGAAAGACAGAGTCCCTCAAGAGAGCACTGTCACAGTCATGACCAGTGCCACAACTCAAAACCAGTGTAACAGATAGATTGATAGATAGATAGATAGATAGATAAATAGATAGATAGATAGATAGATAGATAGATAGATAGATAGATAGATACAGTTGATAGCTAAAAAGATAGGCAGATAGAGATAGATAATCACATTTTGCATGTATGTTTTGCAAATGTGCGAATGTTTGTTTCTGTGTGAAAGTGTGTGTGTACAGTGTATGTTTGTGTGTGAGAGTGTACTGTACATACCTGCATGTCTTTTTGAGGAAAAGTGACATTCCATCAATGACTGTGTGTGCTGTTGGCAAGAGCCGAGCTGTGAGTGGCCAATCAGGCGGCCTTCAGAAGGCCCTTTGAGCTGCAAGCCCAGGTATTGAGCCGGGCTAATGAGGAGCATATCGCCGTGCGCTTCGCGCATCAGACATCAAAGCAGCGGATGAATGGGGGCCAAGTGAGCTCTGCTGGGAGCTCTTCATTAGCCACTGAGGGTCAGCACTGAGGGACAGGCACAGGGCTCCACACAGACTAGGGCTGAGGTCACTTCCCTGGGCTCTGCACACAGGCCTCGAGTGCCCATAGGTCTTGTACTCCAGGGTCCACCACACACCTACTTCACAATTACTGCTGTTGTATTGGGGGGATGTGTGTATGCGTGTGTGTATGTGTGTGGGGGGGGAGGGGGGAGGGGGCATTTTGACACCCCCATTACACATTCTTACATATGCTTGGTGTTTATCATGCTTGCCTTCCTTAGCCTCAACAATTTCATTTATCATGGCTGAATAATTCATGGTTGTAACCATTGCCACACCACTGTATTTTAAATGGGGAATGCATTAAGTTGGTGGTGACACGTTATGAATATTCCTGTTTAAATAAGCTTACTGCATTTCAGCTTGAAAATCACACACACACACAGACACACACACACACACACACACACACACAGACACATGTGCGCATGCACACACATACAGTACAAACACACACACACACACACACACTCACACACACACACACACACACACACACACACACACACTCATACAGTACACACACACACACACACACACGTCATTTCCATACAGCAGTAAGAAAGTGCACATAAATCATGGGACTGCAGTCATGGGATAGAGCCGCAGCAGGTTAAATCAAAGAGTCCAGTATGGTGCTTAGCCCAGTGCATTTCAATCCCTGCACAGCGGTCATCATCTGATGACCTACAAATTTATATTTAGCGCACAGAGCATCTCTGTCTAAAACTATTCTACTATGTATGCTGTATGCCTACAATTAAAAGTGTTTTTTTTTTCCCCAGGAACAAAAATCCTAGTTGAATGAATGAACGTGGGAGTTTTTCTGACGGACCATTTCTAATATTTGAAATATTAGACAGGGAAGTATGGAGCCTAGGGAAGGATCAGAAATCCATTAGATGACACAAACACCACGAGAGCATAGGTGGCCTTTCGTACACAAATAATGAAGGATTTGCAAAGGGAACGTTATGATACAGAGATGCTGGAGGTTTCAATAGAATCACACAGTGGTATGTGATCATGGTGTATGTGTGTTTAATTTAAGCAATACACCACAAGAGGCTGTTCTACAGTATGGCTTACCATGAATATAGTACAGCTGAGGGTTTGTTTTTTTTTAACCTGGACCTATGAATGAGTGAATTAGCAGGACATCTAATTTGCAGATCTCAACAGGAAGTTGTTGTTTAGAAGAGCCCAACACAAGCCGTGTCACATTGAGAAACACAGAAAAGGGCTATTAGTGCTAGGCTACACTATTAGTGCTAGGCTACGCTATTAGTGCTAGGCTATTAGTGCTAGGCTACGCTATGGGAGGAACACAGGGAATAAAGGCCTCAGGGAGAGGGAACAGGAAGTAATCAATTCAAAACTATGCAAATTCAGGGCTGCTGAATGCAAGTTTAACAAAAAGATTATTTTTGCCTAGTCTGACTATGAATGAACCTGCCCTTTTTAAATGAATCTTGACATTTAAATAGTTTGCACTGCTCTGCATTGACCTGCTCCACCTGAAAGGCACAAGCTACTGAAGTAAGCACAGCATGTCTCTAAACTGTGTTCGTTGCCTTTTGTGGTCATGGCAGAACTCGTCCTTGTTGTGACGTCAGAGCCTTGTCAGAGGTCCTTACTACTGGAGAGTATGTAGAGGATCGGAACTCCGGGGCTACTATGTTAGTGATCAGTGGCACCTTGCAGCTGCCAGTCAGTATTGCTGACAACCAGCAACAATAACAGCTAAAGCTCCAGGATGTATTAATGTAAATAAATATGATTTATTATAAAAACCCCACATAGACTTGTTTATATCACCTGATTTCTCTCTCTGTTCTGAGAGTGTATGAATGAATGCAGCATTAACTTCAGTGGTCATGAACAGGTAAATTCAGTTTTTCATTTTCTAAGTGTCCCCCTTCGAAATGAAGTAAGAAAGAAATTATTCAGCTGTAACTTCAATCTCCTGTACAATTATCAGAAAACCATTCAAACGGGCCTTGAAGAAATGAAGTAAGTCCTGTTACCCTGTTAGCTGAAATGCACACCCAGTAATTAATACAAACAGCAGGAAATGGCTGAGCATTGATTTCCAAAGTGCTGTCATTAAAACTATGAAAGATATTTTTCATTAACAAATGAAATATTATTTATTACTTTTGAATTTACCCCCCTGCCCCCCCAAAAAAGGCAATCCAAAGCTAAGAATACAAATTCAGAATACCAGTGTGCTAAAAATGACTTAATCCTCAAGAAAGGCATTTTAAGGCAGGTCTTTTAATTATTATCTACTGTCCTGCATATTTTCAACCAGAGTGTCAAAAAGGACTGAACCATACAGCAGAGGATTGTGATATTCTCAGTCTCCAAACAGGCTAAAGCTTCACACTTGATGACTGAGGGTTTTGTTACGCCTTTTTACTGCAATTAAGCAAATACATTTTGCCCCCAGGCAATAAATGATGTTTACTCACATCATAAATCACACACACACGGAAGTGTGCTGTGGCAGGTAGCACAGCTTTCCTCAGTATGTTTTTCTTTGTTTCTGTCTGATGTTAGCCTGGCTTTCGCGAGCATCAAAGCTCATACAAGCTTAGTCTGGCCAATCTCGCATACTAGCTGCCTTCTCAAAGGCAGAATCAATGCTAAACTTATTTAGCCTGCCTCCTTCACCTTAGAGTAAAAGCTCACTTCTCATTGGTGCCTGAAATTCTGGGACAGGAAATGCAGTAAATAGGCAGCTTGGCCATACTGACTTGAACACAAAATTTTAAACAAAAGTATGGGCAAGCCCAGGCTAGTCTGATGTCAGAATTCTAGTCAGTCAGAATTCCAAAACCTACTTCCCTACTGGATTCCATTTTCTTTGTTGTCCTGATCCCATCTAGGATCTAAGAACCACTGGCTGTTCCATAGCAAAGACCTTCAGAGAGCGTATAGAGATGTTTTTGTTGCTACAATCACTTGCATGTAGAGTAGTTTAAGGGTCATTCATTCATCCCTTGTGTCTTTCTCAGTGGGGAGCACATGATAGCCTAGGATCTGCATGGCTTTGCTACTCATTCTGACAGTGGACCAATGTCACCAAAGCATGGCAAAGTGATAAAATGGCAGCAGCCTACAACAATTAAATACCTGAAGAATATGACAGGTTCCATGGATTGATTGACAAAAACTGTAAAATGACAAAAATACATTTATGATTTATTGTACTGTTGTACATCAAATCTCTTTACATCCAAATGGTGAGTGAGAAGTTTCAAAAACATGTCATAATTTTCAGCTACACAGTTATCATAATGTATCATAGATAATAATCTTGCAAATTGTATCAAGAATAGCAAAACTGCTGTGATACCATCATTGTCATGGGCAAAATATTGTGACAATGACAATGAGCCAAAGAAAATGCAACAAGTTTGGAGAGCTCTAACAAAATGCTCTGCGGTTTGAGTGAAGATGAAAATGTGGCTATATTAGGCTTCACTAATAACAGTTATGTTCTGCCTGCATTATTTTAATCTGTGAAAATGGACGGAAAGAGAGAAAATTAAACTTGTATTAAAGCGCTGCGATGAAATCCATACCCGGTGACATTAAATAAAACTCTCTATAAAAAAATCAGCGGATGAGTGAACAAATCTTTTCTAGATGCTCTATGCTGAAAGACTGTGTGGTGAAATACTTTTTAAACAGTAATGCCAATGCTCTCTCACTCACTGAGGGCTTTTTCTCTGCTGCCAGTTATCTTGCTTGATGTGCTCAATTTCAGAACTGTTGGATCCTGAAGAACTAAAGTCAGCGTCATCCTGACTGACATTGTTGACTATTCTGACATGCCTTGCACAGACTCACTGAACCTGAAGGTTATTACAGAAGTGTTGAAGCTGTGTACAGAACTCATTTCAATAATTTCCTAAAGTATATTTTCTTTCTAAACCATTTCACATCTGTGCAAGCTTTTGTATTTGGTTTGCCTAAACATTTGATAATTGCAATAGCTGAAGATGTCTTTCAATTACCCTTCCTCTTGCTCTTTAGAAGAAGCCGACTCCTAAGGGGTTCACTTGGAACACTCGATTTGGACTCCATAAAAGATGGAGTGCTACATAACAATGTGGAAGTAGATGAACTTTCCCTTTTTGAAATGACCTGGGCCCATAAATAATGCACCAGCAGCGTCAGGAATCCTACTACGAGAGGATTAAGATGCAAATGTCTTAAATAGCACAACATGTCTCCCCCTATTTTCCTGCCTGATGCTTGACAGGCTTAGCTCCACAGGATAGGGACACCTCTGCGCCCCGCTCCTCACTTCCTCCCCTCCTCGTTGTCTTGTCCTCTCTAGTCTGCTCATACATCTGTGTCGGAAATGATGGAGTGACAAACTTAAGGGGGGGAGGAGGAGGAGGAGGGGGGGGGGGGTCTGGTCTGGAATGGGAAATCACAGAAACACACAGCACACTTGAGCGATACGGCTTATGTAAGGCTAAGGAGAAGAAAGTCTCTCCACTAAAGCACACCATGCGCGCGGCCAGTGGAGGTCTTTGCTGCTGTCTCAAGCCATGTGTTCTCCTGAGCACTCAGCCATGAGCAAGTGGCTGCCAGGCCCAGATGCGTCGGAAAGAAAAGGGCAACGCAATTGCAGTTTCTAGCCAAGCATATCATTTGTTGTTTTGTTCTAGTTACACTTCCGAGGCTTTATTTACTCGGAGCAGCTCTGAGAGCATGTTGAACAGGGAAAAATACTCCTAAAGAACACGTCAAATTTAGGCAAGAGTTAAAGGGGAAGGGGAGAGAAAGCCTTAAAGCAATTTCAGAGCTTTGAAAACAATCGTGCGGAGCGGCCTGAATACCAATGGTTCTGTAGGAAGTGCTGTAGCATGCTGCCAAAGACTTGAGATAAAAGTGGATGTGTAGAACTCCATCACTCTAACAAAGACCAGAGAGAGCAGCAGATCCCCAAGCTCTGTCTACAGCAGTAAGGCTCCTATTCATGATGCTGCATGGATAAATATGGGGCTACTAAGCACTACTCTGGACTGAGGTCCTTGTCACACCAAACACATCCTCAACTAACGAGCATACTGTATTAAAAAATGCACAATCTTATCCAAGCACTATAGGGATACATATAATATGTTTACTCCAGGCCTTAAATAATCCTGGTGGTCTGTTTATTACAGGCTTCCACGGCCTGCACTGAAAAAGCCATCAGAAATGTTGTTTCCTTTTTAAGCTGATTTAATTTCCCCTGTGCCTTCTTTGATGTGCGTCAAAATACAAGGCTTTAGAGAAAATAATATTTAGATTGTTTTTAATTCAAGCCTTTTCATCAAAAAGAAAATGAGTTGTTATTATGCCACAGAGGCCTCATTGCACAGAGCAACAGGAAAGTCTATCTGCCAATTTTCCCTTTGTTTTCTCTCCAACCAAGCTCGATTCCCTCAGTGCCCACAGAGAAGAACACAGTAGCCCAAATCTTAGAGGAATCAGGATTCTGCTCCATTGTCATGAATCACTCATGAATAAACATAAAACAAATATAGCTGATGCACATCCTCGTGCGCTGACTAGGTTCCAAGCACATTTGGAGCCGCACCATCTGAGGCAGAAAGTCACGCCAGAGATAATGTATAGGCAACGGTCTTGACAATTTCATCGCTTTGAGATGGAGGAGTATCTCCAAAGACATACTGACTGCAGGCTATGTGTGTGTTTCTTTCGGCATACATCTGAACATATTGCAGCGCTCAATTTGATAGTATTCAAGCCTGCAAAGGAACTGCATGGCAAAGCATCTGTTACGACATGTCAAGGGCTCTTTCCACACTTGTGGTGTGACAGAAATAAAAAAGCAACCACATGTTAACCTCTAGGGTGGGAACACATTTCAGTGCACAAGAAAGAGACAGGGGAGGAAGGAAACCGACAGACTGTGTGTGTTAGTGTATGTGTGTGTGTGTGTGAGTGTGTGTGTCTGTGTGCATGGGTGTGTGTATGTGCGCACATGGGTGGAAGAGAGAGAAAGAGAAAGAGGAAGAATAGAAAGAATGAGTGGTAGATAGAAAGAGCAGGAGGAGAAGGAGGAAGTCGAGGGCTCAGCATAGAAAGCGACCCTGCTGGGGAAAGCAGGGTAGCATGAGCAGCGAGCAGTGGACCAATGTCATGCTGGGTTTACGATTATAGGGGTCAAACCTCTCTCTGCTGAGGCCCGATGACCAACCCAGAGATACAGAGGAACCCCCGACACACTCGGGGCCTGTGTGTCCTTCCTCGGGCGTTTCAGCATTGCACTATGATTGCTGTCCAAGCATGGCCCACCATCAGTAACAGGGCCCTGACAACAATCAATGCCTGCGGATCTGATCTGCCATCGGCTAGCTGGACTATACTCCTCCCTCCACCCTCCCATTTGCAACTGTTGTGCTGGCTGGCCGTAATGGCCATTGAGGGGGCTCCCAGGCCGATTAGACGATCCACAAGTCTAAATGACTCACCGAGTCCCTGATCGGTGGGGGCAGGCAGGCAGCGTGGCGACGTGCAGCCAATGAGGTGCAGTGTCAATTACTGTCAAAGCGAGAACAAATGAATGACAGCGACGGCGCTGTTTACGCTCCCACTGCCGCCTTTTACACCCGCGCCGGTGGGACAACGAGAGGTTAATTCATCCCCAAACGGCACACAGTAGAATGAGAGAGAGAGAGAGGGAGGGAGGGAGAGAGAGAGAGAAAGAGAGGGAGAGAAAAAGAAAAAAATACGCTAGAAAGCGTGCTAGCGTAACCGACGTGTCTCTCCAAGTGCGCTGTGCGACGGGCACGTTCGGCTGCATGCATTTTTAACAGGCTGCCACTGCTCTCGGTGCTCCGTGGCGGCGGCGTGGCGTGGGATGCATGATTTATACACGTTATTTCAAAGCCCACTGGCTCTTCTAGAAGCACCCGTGGCACGCCTCCATTAGCAGGAAAGGGGCAGAGTGGCCCTATCTATCGGGAGGGAAGATCAGGAGGGTGTGTGTGTGAATGTGTGTGTATGTGTGTGTGTGTGTGTGTGTGTGTGTGTGTGTGTGTGTGTGTATATGGAGATGGAGGTGGTGTGAGTGGAGTGCAGTGTCACCGTGTCCAAATGCAGATCCGGCCAGTGGAATTACACGAGAAACAAACCCCTCTGTTCCCAAGCTGTGACAGCCCAGCGAAAGCCACCATCTGCACCCACAAGCCCGTGCTGCCGATGGACCACAAAGCCTGGGCACAAAATAATAACCGGCTCCCTTTCGCCAAAAAATCCAAGTACTCCAATATTTCAAGCACCCTAGGGGAGTAGCCATAAAAAAGACACACACACACACACACACACACATATACTCACACACACACAAAAATACACTCACACACACACACACCTGGTACCCACTCCCCGTCCTCTCCAGGCAGCCCAGAACATGCCCAGCACAAATCCCTGTGCTCCCCCCGGCCCACATGTCCCTTCATGCTGATGCTGCTCTTTTCAGATTGGCCCCAGCAGGGGAACTCGGCTTGTTTCTCCACCCTGCTTTCTTCTCCTGGAGGAGGGCATGGGGGCCTCACCTCTGACCCCTTCCAGCCGCCCCCCTGGGGATCCGCTCCAATAAAGAGACGTGCTCCCCTTCACACATACACCCCCTGTCCACACACATACCCTGTACACACACAGACACAAACACACACACACAAACACAAACACACACACACACAACACACACATGTGTGCTTTTGAGTCCCAACAGAGGGCCGACTCACCGGTCACTTCAGCAATCCCTCCACAGCTGTTGGAGCCTGCCGCTGTCTCTGCTGCCGCACGGCTCTTGGAGCTGTCGGACTTTATTAAAGCCCTCTCGCCCCTGCATTTCCCCGTGTCCATCCGCCAGTGCAGGAGACTGGCACTTCCAAATAGGCCCTCTGATGAAGCTTTTCTGGGCCGCTGAGTCCCTGCCATACGCCTCCGTGAGTCTTCTCTCTCTCTCTCTCTCTCTCTCTCTCTCTCTCTCTCTCTCTCTTTCTCTCTCTCTCTTAATCTCTCTCTCTCTCTCTCTCTTCATCTTCCTCTTCCTCTCTCTCTCTCTCTCTCTCTCTCTCTCTCTCTCAGCTTGCTGCCTCTCACCTTTTTTCCCAGATCATTCTGTTGGCTTTTAACGGGTGTGATGGAGAGCACAAGTCAGTTGGTGGGTGGAAGAAAACAAGTCTCTCTCTCCCCCTGCACACGCTCAGAGGGTCTGTCTGGCTGCGAGTGAACGTGATGCCTCCTGATCCTCAGCCTCCCTCCACCCCTCCCTTGGCCCCGGGTCTGCCCAAACACGGCTAGTCATCAGCCCCCCCGATAGAAGAGTATCGATCATCGCTGCGTGCTATCAAAGGCCCGTATTGAATGTTTGCGAGGGCTTTTTTTTCCCGGCGCTGCCTCTCACTCCCTATTCTGTGGGCAAAGCTAACACAATTGAGAGGTATTAACCACCATTAATTCACTTGTGTGGAGTTGTGCAGGCCTTTCACCCCCAGATAATCCTGGAAGTGCATTCAAGAGCAGTCCCTGCCTACCGCCAGCCGCCAGCCCCGGCTTGCCCGGGCTCTGACCATCGCTCTTACGCTGGCTCCAATTCAGTGCCCGTCTTTGACAAGAAAGTAATGAGGTTTCGATATTTAAAGACATTAAAGTTGGATTCAGGGGGGAGGGGGGAGAGGCACAGAGAGAGCCCTGCAGCGAAATATGGATTTGTTTTTTAGGCATTCGCTTGCTCCAGCCTCATTTCACATGTCAGAGCAGGACTCCTCACCACGTAATCTAATAAACTTCGCCTCTGTGTGGAAACCAATCCGTTTGTCCTTGACATTGCACTTAGTCTTTGCCTATTTTTTTTCCCGCAGGGGTTTTCTGTTGTTGCTGCCACTGCCTGAAGTTCTGCCGCTTTCTTTTCTCCAGGCAACCACTCTTAATATCGCACCCCCAAATTCCTCCAAGATAATTAGCTGATTAAATTACGCCACCAAGCTGAGTGGATACACAGTGGCAGTGAAGCACGCTTCGGAAGAGGAAGTTGGACGCGGAGCATCCAACCCTTTGTGGTCGCTAAGAGCTTCCCTTGTGAACCCCCTGACTGGCCTGCCATGACACACGCACACACACACACGATGACCACACTTGCCTCTGCTCATAACACGGATATTGGTTTGGCTCGTAAGTGCCAGCCGACTGCCCATAATAAAAATCATTTATTGACACTGTCAAGTAAGCGCACGATAATTAATTGCAAACCTAAATGCGCTGTGGGCGGAAGCCTGGAGATCATGTTGGATTGTCGTGACTCTGATATGAATGTTAACACAATATTGATTTTATGATTCTTCACTGACAGTGTGGGAACGTCCCACTGCTGAATATTACATTTGGCAGCCGACTGTGGGCTAGAGTTCTCCACTGGGAGTTACCCCATGCAGACAATGAAGCCGGCCCGACAGGAGCCCTCATATTATTACCATGACCAGATGTGTAATATATGTACAAGATTTCACACTTATTAATGGCATATACTGTAGATAATCCAGAGAGAATAAGAAAGTCAGGAAGTCATATTCTGTATGAGGTCTATGAGTGAACACCAGTCATAATGGTTGCAACTTAAGTCATGACATTGCTGTGTACACAGCATGAAGTGACTACACGCCGCAACGCATACAGAACGTCCATGTCAAAACTGCCTATGAATATTTATGACTGTTCTGAATATACCACAAAAGCCAAAGTAGGTCGAACTGGAGCCGCACTCGAGACTCTGACAAACTCTCCTATCGCACATTCACCACAAATAGGTCATCGCTTTGACCTTTTGCGGATGTTTGATTGAGTTATTTCTATGTTTTTTATTTTACATTTCTGTGGGGTAGAGGGCTAAGACAGACAATGTGGTTTACCTCCTGAGCTCCAGGCATTTTTCCACCTCCTCCAACCACAAGTAAAGAAAAAACTGCTGGGCTAGAGACTGCCTCAGACTGCTTCAGACCGTTAAAGACCGCTGAGAAAGGCTAAACCATCTGTTTTCCTTCTTGACAAGTTCACACCAGAGTAATTTAGCCTTTGAGGTCAAGAGATGCTAGCGACTCCTGACATGCTTCCAATTTGCGTCTGAGCAGGACAGGTGTGGCTAGTGCTCCACGCTAGTCCTGTGTCACCAGAGCATGATGGAACAATGGCATCTACATGCAGCACAAAATACCACAGCCTGTCATGCGTTTTCATGACAGATTATTTACGGTGGCATGATCATGTCATTGTAACCGGTAATTGTTATGACAGCTCTCATAATGTTTGACGCATGAAAGTATGTGACACAGGCTGCTATCTAACATTTTGACAACTGTCACGTCAAATCCAGGTAATGGCTACATGACACCGATATATCATTGGACACAAACTGTCAGGATGGATAAAAACAGGACATCTTGCATGGCGTTCTTCATGGCTTGTTAATGAGTAGCCATGTCCACCGTTCGAAATCGAAAGGATGCACATAAAGTTTCACTGCTGGAGGGCTTTCATACTGTATGTCCGTATATGTGGGTGACATTTACGCATTTATGTTTGCTGATTGGTATGAATCATGCACTTGTATGAATCATCCATCTAGGCTATTCTATCCTAAATATGGGCGCGTGCACTGAGTCCAGGGCAAACATGCACCCGTCCATGCCTGCTGTACTGTATGGGCATGGGCATGGGCATGGGCATGGGCATGGGCATATGCATGAGGGCACACAGGCACCCATGTGTGCCTAGCTGTTCATGTGCATGCTCCATGCCAATGTGTATGCATGTTTGTCATGGAATAATGTCGGCGCTTAAGTGTTTGTTTGTGTATCGGTGTGTGTGTGTGTGTGTGTGTGTGTGTGTGTGTGTGTGTGTGCCCGAGTGGGTGCAGACTGCACCAGGGGCAGTGTCTGGTTGTTTGTTTTAAACCTTCACAGGGGCTGTGTGGTGCAGCTCGCAGCCACCCTCTGGCACGTGTAATGCTGCAAATCACCCCATTACTATTCAGCAAAACATAAATAAACGAATGGCGTTGGCTGCATTTCTGCCATAATCTGCTCTGATCCTGGCGAGCTGAGCCCTGAGCGTCATCCAGACCCACCGATCGGCTCACACCCTCAGGAGGAGACGGCTCCCCACTCTCTCCAGCTCTCTTCCTCTCTCCTTCTCCTCCTCTCCTTTCCACCCCCCCCCCCCCTTATCTGTTTACACGATTCTATTCTGTCTATCGCTTCCTTTATGATGCCTTCATAGCTCTGCAGTGTGTCTGTGTCTTTCTCTAATGCTCTCTCTCCGGCTCCCCCTCATTTGACCCCCCCTCCCCTCCCCTACCAAAAAAGAAAGGACCCCGTCTGTCACAGCCTCCCATCCTGTTCCTCCATTTTCAAAGTTTCCCCTACGACTCAGTTCTCAGACATGTCACGGCTACTATTTGAGAATGCGCATGACCTGCCAAGAACTATGTTTAAAAATGCAAATCCCCCAGCTTCTATCGTTATCCAACACACTTGCATCCACACACGCGAGAGAAGAAAAAAAGGTGTGTTCCATCCCTCAGTAACAATGAGGCTGGGCACGGCCCAAGAGTGGCAGAGAATAATCTTGTTACAGTCGGAGGACTCCCTGACTCCTGACTGGCTGAGCTGCCATTTACATATCAGACACTTGGGGAATGGAAAAACAAACAATAGTTTAGCTCATTTTTAGTTTCTGTGAGAAGTGAAAGAGTGAATTTGTTTGAAATTCAGAACCTGACACCTATTCAACAATGCGGTTGCTAAAATACAATGCATTAGTTTGCCACTGTAAAACTGTGGCTGATATTAGGTGTAGCTGTATATGGAAAGCAAGGGTTTGAGTGAAACCTTGATATGTCAACCACATACAGATCCAGGTTTATAACATCATGTGTGGCTATACGCTGGACATACTGTATGCTGAGGGACATTGGGTCTCGATCTTGAGCCGGTGACTAAAAATGAGATGGAGTGTCATCTCTTTTTCTATCCTTCTATTTTCTCTCTCTTTCTCATCGCTCTTCACTGTCCTTGCATCTAGTAGCCTATGTGACCAGTACATGAATATGATTTACAGTGTACATTCAATTCAGCGTGTCCTAATACCGTATTGGCCCGAAAATTAGACAATCCTGAATGTAAGACGACCCCCCCCTTTCCAGATTAATTTTTTGGGAAAAAAGGAAACTTTTTTTGTGGATCGAATTCACTACATTTTGTACACTATTTTATTTCCAATGCGGATTAAAACTCACTGGAAAACATTTTAAATGTTAGGAA
>JASCQY010000002.1:2234033-2249288 GCA_030264315.1 Sardinella tawilis
ATTCTACAACAAAAAACAGCCTCAGGGTCAGAAAGAGACAGAGAGAGAGAGAGACAGAGAGAGACAGAGAGAGAGAGTGCAAAAAGAAAGAAAAAGAAAGTTGGAGAGTAAAGCCCTCACTCTGTCCCAAAGAAATTGATTTTATCACACTGTGACCTTTAGAATTTGTAGCGTATGCATTGGTGACCTAAAGCTTCACCGAGAGCACAGGCACCACTGCGGCCCTCCCACACACCGGCACCACAGCCGCGCGCCGTGGACCACAGCCGTGTCACTCAGGGTGCTGCCACTTCCTGGAACCATTTTCCAAAGTGTCACAAAGTAATGACACAGAATGACATAAAAATACTTCTTTGTTTTTCTCTCCTCTGAGCTTGCAACTTCTTCCCCCAGCCACCTGGATCACAATGTTAAGAAAAGTGTACAAATTGTGGCCATTTCTGAAAATACAGATCCATCTGCTCTCTTTTTTTCCGGCATCGTTTTAATGTCCATCTGTCTCCCTCAGCCTCGGAGCTCGGTCCCGTGAGGTTGCACTACATTTTCAGAGAGCATTTGCACATTAAGAGGTCTATGATGTTATGTAATGCTGGTCCATGTTGTTTGCTCTCTCTCTCTCTCTCTCTCTCTCTCTTTCTCCCCCTCTCCCTCTCTCTTCTCATGTAAAGTTATTTTAAGTAGAGATCGCTGAACACTTAAAAATATGCTATCAGATTAGGCCATAAAAAATTCAAGACAGACAATTCCTTTTTCTAGGTTGATATTACTCAGATGTTTTTTTTTCATTTTGGAATGCTTTCAAATACTGTAAATGTTTTTGTGAACATACTGAATCGGTGTGATATCTTTGTGATAACTCCCTCAAGCATGCTAAAGCTGTCAGTAGAAATGATCTAGAAGACGCATATTTCTGATTTCACATTTGAAGAGTAAACACCTCAGTACATATTTGGTGGTTAGTACTTCTGTGACAGAAGAACATTATGATGACAGATACATCATATGACTGGCTTTCTCCATCATGACAAATGCATAACATGATGAACATTCCTCTGTAAGTATTGGAATAAAGTCCGAAGAGCAGTCTTGCAAAAGCCTTTGAACATGCTCTACAGTACGTGACCTAATTTGATTGGAATAAGCAGTGGAATCAGGTTGCATGTATCCCTGACCAGCAGAAGGGTATGTGGATTCTGACCACTTGAACTGCGGAGCCTCTGATATGTGTTCCTTCAAATGTGAAGCCTAACGACATCGTTCCAGCGGAGAATATATAGTGCTGTAGACTGGAGGTCTCTTGGTATGGCTCTAAACCATTTTCTAATCCACTTTTACACACCCATCCAGGTCTATTAATCTAGAAAGCAGATACTTATCCCCTTGGTTATTTATGCCCATATAAATGAGTAGACATATGGGCTGGATTAAGCATTGGCCGGGCGTTAAGGTTTACAGTTCAGGTTTATGATTGAAGTCAGAGTTCACCAGAAGCATCGGCGTAATGTTGTCCTCTGAGCCCCACTGAATTCCAGATTTGGGCATTTGGGATTTGGAGATGGGAATGCAGATTTCTGGCCCCTAGTTTTCCAACTGATTTCAGTTTAGCACTGTTTTTGTTTTGCCACTTTTGCAACATTCATTTATTTTTGCTAAAGTCTGAAGGTCTCATCCAAAGTAATTTGTTTGCAATGTTAATCGGCCACGGCCTGATGGGTTTAATTAATAGAATGTTGAGTATGGCAACAATAAATTTGCATGGTAACCCCCTGCAGCTATGCCAACAAGCATTCATAGACAGCCCACCCTAATCTAATGCTACCTCTGATAGGTGTTGGCTGCCGATAACAAGGTCTTTAATGAAGGTGGTGAGAAACTGTATGGTTTCTATCATTTCAGCTTTGCGAGGAGAAACATACAAAGTGGATGAAAGAATGACTGCAGCACCTTGAGCCTTAAGGCAAGGTCTACATTATTTATGTAATCAGCCATGTCAGCCTCACCTAAGTCTCTGCTTCTCAAACACATCCCCTTGTTACAGTACTACTCCCACTCAAGCTGCTTGTCTTTTTTGCCCTACCACATTGCTATACTATTTTTCCCTCCCCTCCCCTCTCTCCTCTCCTCTCCTCTCCTCTCTTCTCCTTTCCACTCCTCTCCCCACCCCATACATTGTTCTTGCTCAGTTCCTTTTTTCTCATAGCAGTCAAGCAAAGGCAGGAGAGGATTAATTAGTGACAGCAGTACAAGTCTCAGCAGCAGAGGAAAAGGCGAAACAATGTTCGGCACAAGCACGCCCTGTCTCCCTCTCAAAGACTCCGACTTTCTTCTTTGTCATTATGCCATGCGGAGCTCGACTAAGGCATAAGTAAGCAGGAGCCCCATCAGCATGCAGCACAGCACTTCCACATGGTAGAATTATCATCCCCCCAAGATAGAGGGAGCTGGTTCTGTGCATTGAGATGTCTTTGCTGATTACAGAGCCCACAAAGTAAGGAGCAACAGGGGACCAATCAGAGAATACCTGAAAACTGGCAGAGTGTGCGTCGTTTGTGTCTCTTGGTGATTTGTGTCATGTCTGTGTGATGACAACATTGCGGAGTGAGTCGGAATAAAGGTTAAGTGCGACGCTTCTGTCTCAAGTGCCCATGTTTAACTTTCAAAATAGTGCTGTGACACGGGAGAGAGGGCTCTATTTATTCATGTTTGTGGCCATGCTAGCATCCCCCATTCCGTTTTCACTTTGAACTGGCATGAAGTAAACATACTCTCAAGGTCCTCTGTAATCACAATGAATATGGATGAGGGGGTCTCATTAATAGCAAAAGACACAACTGCAGCATTAAGGGCTCGGCATAAAAAAAAGGCGAATCGCAGTGCTTCAGCACGGCCTTCTTTAACGCACAATATATGGCACACAACAACACTGTTCTCCTGCAGCTTAGTGAGGATGTGTTACTGCTCCGCAGAGTCAAAGCACAAATAAGACCACGGAGCTGAGGAGGAGGGGAGAAAAAAAGAGAGACTGTTGCAATGAGAGTATTTCACACAAATGTACTGAGTGCTAGTCGTATAGGAGCCATTTACTGCAGCATGAGATGGTTCTTAATGGAGGCCTAATAACTCAGGCCTGTGGTCTTTGTAAATTTCACTTTGTCTGCTACATGATGTGGGCACTAAGGCCGTAAGGGGCTTGGGAGGGAAAAAGAGGAGCGCTAAGCGCAAGGTGGGGTAAACAGCTATTTATATGCATCAGAGGGAAAGAATGTGCATGCAGGGGGAAAGCTATGTCTGCGCTTCTGTCCATTCACACACTCAGTCTGTGTGGGCAAGAGCCATTGCCCAATCAAATGGCTGATGGCTAAGTCATGGACACTGAGTCAGGCAAACAACACAATCTGGCTGAAAATTCTAAGATTCTTCAGTAGTGGCTGGCTATTGTGTTGTAATGACAAAACCCTCTTCAACTTGCATGTGCATTCAGTAGACTAAAGAAATATACAACATATGTTATGTAAAAGCATAGGCCTACTGTATAAAAAAAAAAAACACTCAGACATATAAAGTAAAATAGATGTCACCATATGGAAGCACCAGATAGCGTTTACCATCCTGCTGAACTGAAATGAAAGTAAGCAATGATTGTCCAAACATTATGGCGTATCAAAAAATGTTGAAGTAAACGAATAGCACAACAGAAAACACCACAAGCGTAGCGTGTTCATCTTTCCCTTTTCATGGATCTTCTTGTGTCAGTTCCTTGCTGCCTTCTTTACCTTTCATTGGGAAAAGATAACTGCTGCACTTATAGGACCATGATTCACACAGTGGGGCTAAATGCTCACAAATAGAGACTATTATCTCTCATTGATGTGGCTTTCCTTTTTGAGCACAAAAAACGCCATTTTAAAAAAAATGTCTGCCATTCTTCTTGCTGATGTTTACTCTTCATGACAACTGAGTGACAGTTTTACAGTGACAGTTTAAAGTAGACTAGATAGTAGATAAAAAATAGGTAATTTATCTACACATGTGAGCAGGTCTGCCAAATCACACTGCAGAAGTAGCTTTAGAAATAACTAAGCCCTGCACAAGAGGGTTTGTAGCATATCGCATGAGATAGGATCTGATGTTCTTAATATTAGCACATAAACCATCTAAAAATGTAGATGGTCATCAATCAGTGCAGTGGAGTGGGCATAAACCGAATGGAAATGAATATTTTGTGGGACAAGCTGGGAATACCAGTAAGGATCATCCACAAGCTTGAAGGACAACCCATGTGAACAGCTGAGCATAAAAACTAAACGAGGGGGGGATACAAGCACTGCACTGGTCCCTGAGAAAGAGGTGGGGAGATTTTGTAGTTTGTCTTTGCTGAATGCATGTCCAATGATGCAATGCAAAGTGGAGGGAGCTTATGGATCACTGAGAGGTTTTCACCATACTACCCAGCCTTTTTTAGCTAGGCTCACAGTGGTCATTTTTTTTAAGACTGCACTTTTGCTTTTCCTCGTAAAACTTTTTGTGTTCCCAAACTGGGAACTGGGGTTTATGGGTTCATAGGGGCAGCTATGAGCAAACTAAACGGTAGAAAATACAATTTAGTATTTTAAAACTTTGATATTGGCAATAGAACTGTTTTATTGGAACTTGAGTTAGGCCTATATTGCTAAACCATGCCCCTAACTGGGCTTCATTTAATATAAAAGGACAAAATGAGCCTTGTTAGAGTTTTACCCAGTTATAATTTACTGAAAAAAGTTTACAGAAATCTTCCCATAACATTGCTTCAGTAAACCATTATATCAAGCAAATATTTAAATTCCCTTAGCCTAAAGACTAAGTAAAAGTGAAATTAATCTTTGTGTTCACAAAAGTAATTTGTAACTGTGTAGTAAAAATTTTAGGGGTAAGGTTAATCAGCATGGGAGACACATCCTGCTAACTCGTCAAGTGGTAACTCCCTCAGCAGCACATGAATGTCAGTCAGATTTTCTTCAACCCCCCTCTTTCAGTCACTGAAACACCAACAACCTTCTAGAAATTAAAATGCATTAAAAAACTTTGACCTCTGACCTTTCAATGCTTCCTAAAGTCACAACTCTTTTGGATTGGGATTTCAAGAAGAGAAATTATCATGATGTAGTCTATCGTTTTTACAATTAAGCCATTTTAATGATTTGTTCTTAAAGGTTTAGTGACTTTACTTGAATAATCATCACTGATTTATAATGATCGCCACTGTGCCTTACTTGGGTTATTATTAGGGGCTGTTTAGATGTCTGAATTGCCAATGTACCCCCCCCCCAGCCAGTAGAGCAAGTAGAGCAAGCTCCCTCCTTGTCAGTCCACTGGAACTCCATTAGAAGCTTCGCTATGGAAGCAAAACATTCCCTTTGGACGAAAACACTGCCTTTGGAATGTTTTTCTATGAAATTGTGGAAACTTCAGTGCAGTGCATTCAAACTAGACACACTTTCAAGAATTGCATCTGTGTTAAAACAATCGTTCAATCATCTACGAGGTAAGAAAATACAGTAGGCTACATTCTGAGTTAGCAACTTACATTAGAGGTTCGCCTTATCGTATGACACATATGTTTAGTTTATTATGCCTTTTACCAGTTATAGGCGATGGCTTTGTGTCATTGACTAGCTGTCGGCTAAAAAAATGTATGGTCATCAGGGCAACATTTCGGAAACACGCAACTAGTAAGCAATAAGCAACATCTCTGTGCAACAGGTGCGTGCGAATAGGATAGACCTACTTGGAGTCCTTCAACTTTAACGGCATAGCCTACCCGGTGTGAATTGAGTTCCATCCCGTCTAGAAAATCGAACTGGTGCGCGCAAGAGTTTCCGAGAGAAGATGCTAGTGTTTCCAAGTAGGATAGAAATAGTGTGTAAATGGCAGATTGGATCGAAAGCCTGATACTTTTTGATACATTCTAATGGTGCAGTGATAAGGCTCTTGAGAAAGCGGGTCAATAATAGAAAAAAACTGAAAGGCTACATTATAGGGGTGAGAACCATTTGGGTTTAAGTGAAATTTCACCAACTTTACAGCAGAGCCGAAACAAAAAAGACCATATTCTATTAGAGATCAATTCTTTTGTTTTTCATTAATGATTCTAAAATTATTAGCTAAGAATTTATTCATGTCCTGGTAGAAAGAGCTAATCAAAAACTTTCATTTGATATATTAATCTAAATTTGGACTATAATGTCACTTATGCCAGTATGGTACTGACCCCTAGGTAGGATACAGTTATATTTTGTTATCCTGGCCTTGTTTAAATTTAGGAGATGTATGCTTACTGATGCAGGCCTTCAACAGCCCAATTATAAAAGCTAAATTGTTGCAGTTAGTATTAACTTTTCATGGAAAGGTCACCTGACGGCTTTCAGGCTTCCTAAAAATCATCCATGTATTCATTTAGCCATACATGATACATACTGTACATAACCTCTGACAATGGCTTTTAGTGCATCATAGAGCCCTCAGTGCAGATAGATGGCTGTTTTTGTGTTGTTTTGTTGTGTGTTAAGCATTTATCACATTCAGGTGCAAATATCTGTCTCAGGCACATCATGGCAAACTCTGCTAAAACTCCAAAGCTCTCTGGACCATCTAAGATAGCAACTCACAGCGTGAGCTCCGAGAGAGAAGATCAGAGAGAGCACTTCCCGACATCAACTAGGGGAAATGGCAGAAATAAAAGGAAGAGGAAGAAAGGTGACAGGGCTGGGCCTGAGAGCACAGGTGTAGACTGCGACGGCAGGGCCGAGGAGAAGAAGGCTGAGGATAATACCAAGGATCCGGCATCACCGTGTTCCTCCCCTCCCGTGCCGTGCATCCCTTTAAGGGCTCTGGTGGAGGCCGAGGCGAAGCTGGTGTTCGGCGGCGAGCAGGATATTACCCACAAGTCCTCGCAGGCCCCAGCCTGCACTGGCTTACAATTAATGTGTCAGGCAGCTGAAATACTGGGCCCTCCGAGTGGACCTCATCTCAGCTCTCTGCCTCAAATTGACAAATGGCTGGATGTAGCCTTACAGGATGCCGACTCATGCTACCGACAGAAGAGATATGACACGGCAGCCCGCCGTTTTACCACAGCACTCGAGGTAGGCCTACTTTATATTTAAATGAAAACGCACGGCCGACAAGCTTTTTCATTGAATTTATTTAACTTTATATTTCTTCACAAATAGCCTAGATAAAGTTGTTATTTATTATTTTAATTTCTCAGCTGCAGGAAAGGTTCATTTGCCCAAAATTGTCAATTAAATTGTCATTATCTTATCGTCCTCACACCAACAGGCATACAAATTATGTGGCCTCCACTTACATCAATTTGTTCAATATAAAATGTCCACGCTAGAACATAGATCTTGAGAATGGAAGGGACATAGGCTGAACTCACTTAAAACTGATATTGCTGTCTTCTGGTATCAAGATAACAGGAAAAAAATATTTTTAGGAGTTCAGGCCTTAAAACTGGCCCTTTAAATTCAAATGAGGGCTAGGTAATTTTGGGGGAAGATAAAGATGTTTGTGAGGATTTCTGTGGGGTATACTGTAGGCTTTATGCAACCAAGGTCATCCCCCGTGGCCCCAGGCTCACACTTGTGGCCTCGCAGCAACATTGGATCGGGACTGGAGCATGCTAGCCAGTCGACTAAAAAGCCCAGGCTGACATTCTTTAGTTCTACACGCACAGCTAGGCTATCTGGCATCCTTTACACTTACATATTGGTTAGTTTCTATTTAGTTTTTATCCAACGAGGATAGAATAAAATTCATGTCAGAGACAGAGGAATGCTGTATATTAATAAAAAAAAGAGTCATGATAAAACATGAAAACAATGCATTTAAACAATAACAATTGTTCATAATAATGATATGTATGCCCCTTGGCATCAACATTTAATGACATTTAGCACTAAGATAATACCCAGTTAGTCTAAATGCAACTGAAAGGGTCATGTTCCTACTCAATCAGCAATGTTACATAGTGCAATATCAACTGCTCTGGGCACAGTCACTTCATTCTGTATTATAATTCCAGGTAGCTTGGGTTTGAAGTTATTATTTTAAGGTGAGGTACAAGAACCGCATGGAGTTGCTTTAAGACCACCATGCAAGCTTCTCTGAATCAGTTAATTAAAACATCAGGTACATGTCTGTGGATCTCAGATATGCTAATGAGAACGAATCCAGGAGGCCTTGTCACTGACATTGT
This sequence comes from Sardinella tawilis, assembly GCA_030264315.1. Lineage (NCBI taxonomy): Eukaryota > Metazoa > Chordata > Actinopteri > Clupeiformes > Clupeidae > Sardinella > Sardinella tawilis. The sequence continues at coordinate 2,242,276 of JASCQY010000002.1, forward strand.
GAAGGAATTCCTTTAATTGCTTGATTTTCGCCCGTGGCACTAGACAGGTCTCCACAGTCACTCAGTTAAGGTTCTATGATCAATCAGTTCTGGGGCTGCAAAGTTGAAAGAGCCCAGATGCATTTAGTGCTCGTTATTTAATAGAGGGATTTGAAATGCGTTGAAGATGTTATTGGCAGATTCGGAGCTAATTAAATTCGAGGATGCTGTTTCAGTCTGATAAACGTGTTGACATTCGTGGGCCAAGACCTCATTCATTTGCGTCCTCCCTGAGACGCCTTGCATTCTTTTAATGGAATAAAGTGCAGAGATCAATAGCGCTGAATGATAAATTAGGCCAAATGAGAGAGAACGCTAGAGCCAAGCTGTTCTGTGGTGACATACTGGTGAAGTGTCTTTCGCCCATTTGTCACAAGCATTTCAACTTCAGCAAGTCTTTGTTCAAGACTTTTTCTCCACTTGAAAAGATGTGGAAGCTGGATTGCAAGACCCCAGCAAATGCCCTGCCTTGTCAACAAGACTATTTTATCTTGAATGTCCCCTAAATCTATCAGACTTGTCTGCAATGCAGATATGGTGCAAGAGGGATTGTCTGTTAATTCCCTGGAACCTGCAATGCTGTTTGAAGTAAAGTTTCTTCTTTATTTAAAAATCTGTGGTATAAAAGTTAGATCATAGGCACCACATTCAAAAAAGAAACACTGTATACCATTGAGCAGCCACTGTTAAATAGATTTTGTGACTTTTTTCATCCTTGTCTCTCTCTCTCTCTCTCTCTCTCTCTCTCTCTCTTTCTCTCTCTTTCTCTCTCTTTCTCTCTCTCTCTCTTACTCACTGCAGTTGTGCTCCAAAGGTGCAATCTGGGAGAAGCCCTTTAATGCCGATTATGAAGACATTTCCAAGTTGGTCAGCTTCATTGAGTCCCGACTTGTTGCATGCTACCTGCAAATGAAGCGGCCTGACAAAGCTCTCAGCCACTCCCACAGGTAATGAACTGGGGCCATGGGAGGAAAGAAATGGGAGTTATGGGCTTCAGTTCAGTTTGCATCAGACAGGGCTGACCGCCTCATCTGTAAGCCATAAACAGAGACGGGGCAGAAATGACGTGGTGATGCACAGGGCCTTGGGGGCCTTGGCTTGGAAATGAAGAAAAGATGCACAATGCATGTGCAACTGCTGTACACCTGAGGATGTTTTGGTAGTCCGGTGGCCTGTGCTGAGAGCAACTGGCGTGTTGTGGAGTGTGTGGTGTGTCAGTGCGCCTGAGTGGTGCATCGGCAGGGACACTGTGAGGAGAATACAGTTATGTGGTATTGACCAGTCTGTCCACACTGCCTTATCTGCAGCCTGTCAGCAAGTTTGTGGTACAGTGCAGTGACTCCTGTAAACCTTGCATTTCCATTCAGTCAGAACGTTCGCCCTGTTAGACCATCACTGTAACTCACCTTGACTTGAATGTATCAGCCTGGACAGCAGTGTGTCACTTTGCAGTTGGAATCTGCCATGTGTAGTCAGTTTATTTTGTATTGTATTTCAATAGCAGACCCATGCCTAAGTCCTGACATTGTGATGGAAGTCTAAATATGTCATTGAAAACTGGCTAGAAGTTGAACTCTCCCCCACAGTTTTCTGTTGGCTCTATTGTATGACTACTTTAATGCGGCTGTTTTCTCACCAAATCAATGTGCAGACTGTGTTCTCTACACAGAGACTTGCAGTCCAGCAGTATTTGAGTTGAGTTCTGCAGTGTAAGGCAGTAAGTCTTGTCAAGGTTGTCATTGTTTTGTGAGTGCAGTCCAGCCGGATGTGAGTTTTCTCAGTCTCAAACTTGCACACCCTGGAATGTTTGTTGCCATAATGATTATGTCGAGTCAGAATAAATCCCTCTCAAATATATTGCATTTTTTGTGCAATTTCAAATCAGGCAGCTATCACTCTATTTTGTTTTGTTTTGTTTTGTTTAATGAAATGCATGAATCAGAATCACAAATAAACATTGCCAGTGGCAATGACCCTTTAAGTTCTCCAGAGGTCATCGTACAGAAATACCATATCTTAATTCCTTGAGACATTCAATATCATTTGAAAATTATGACTAGAGGGGACACATCTAAGGTCAAAATCTCTACGTGGCACTATTTTTAGATTGATTTTAGATTTGTTGGTCATTTGTCTTTGTTTTTTGGCAATCACAAATATAGACCATTTCAGGTTCTAATTCCATAGCCACAGAAAACAGTGCTTGAACATTCTATCTTGGTCCCCAACTGCTTCCTGTTACCAGAGAGTTTAGAAGGAGCCAATATTTAGAAGGAGTCAATATTTAAGAATCATTAACATAACATGTAGAATGTTAATCAGGAAGTTCCGGGGGACCAGCAATGGAACTAGAACCTGAAATGGTCTATAGTGACTGTTATTGCATTCCCTCTAGTCACAATCATCAATGAAATGATGGAAGTGAATAAATGAAGGAGGTTTTTCATAGTTGCAGTAAGTTGAGGTACTGTACGCAATCATACAGTAACCCGCTGGTTTTACTCTGGCTATGGGGAGTTGTTAGGCATGACGCAGAATGTTTCTATAACAGTTAGCACATTAACCTGCCGTGGTTTCATTAAAGGAAGACACAACTGGGTGCCATGGTTCAGTTGGCTAAGGCACCGTACCATAGGCCTGGGGACCCGGGCTCATGTCCGACCCAAGGTCATTTCCTGATCCCTACCTACTATATCTCTCTCACAAACTCATTTCCTGTCACTCTCTAACTAGCCTGAATAAAGACATGAATCAGAATCACAAATAAATGTTGCCAGTGGCAATACATACTGTGTGTATATATAAATATTATATTGCCACTGGCCAGCAGTATTTGAATTGAGTATATATATTTATATATATATATATCTTCAAAAAAAGAAGACACAGCAACAATGACAAATTTTCAGAACTATTTATAGGCAATTCCTCTGCTAAGAAATATATTTCTTCTTGCTGAGTGGTTGCCACGTAATTAACAAGCACAGCCACCATTCACTTTTCTATGGCGCAGAAATATAGAATGGGATGGAGTTGGATATTGCTGAATGCATTCTACAGTACAAGTCTATGACATCAAAGACAATTTAGCCAATCATAATCAAGGACCAGAACTATCAGTTTCAGAATAACATTGTCATTCTCAGTAGTTAGGCACCAAAGAAATAGACAGAGATTGTATACAGTAGCAAAGAATGGTACCCAATGTGTTATATACATACTGTAGATGCCTTCCTGCATTGCATCCTTGTCATGGTCATGGACATTTTTACCCTTTCTTTGCAGAATTGATTTAACAGATCAACTACTACACTACACTACACTATTACTCATATTGCACTTCTTTGGCTCTTGTTGACATTTAATGTTGTTTGCAGAACACTGATTTTTAAGTCCTGTCCTCATTTCCTGAGCATTTCCAACAATGGACTCTTTAAAAATGTTTGTTGTAGTAGATGTTGTCAGTATTCTATCCACGTCATGCGTGTGGACATATGTTACTTGTACGGTATCTCTTCCAAATGCTCTTTAATTACCCGTCTCATCTTGGCAGAATTGTTCCTACTGAGATTATTTTATTGTTTATTTTGTTCCTCCCTCTGTTGTCTTTTATTTACTTGTCCTTGCTGTATGAAAGGCCTGTACCACATGTAGGATTGGTTTTGGGCTGAAGATGTTCCTTGCTCAGATAGGACAGAGCAGAGAGACAGGAAATGAATGGGAGAGATGGATTGGTAGAGGAGACTGTGTGCCCGCCCACACATCAGAGGGCCTGTGCCCATAGGCCCTTTGGCCCAAACATGGTCAGTAGGACGTATGGCACTATGGGCCACAGCTCCACAAAACCACAAAACATGAGATTTTGATTTTGCCTTTTGCGATCTTATCTGAGTTCTTTTTTTTCCGGTGTCGCTTTCAGCTAGCCTGGTATTTGGCTTCCCCATCTGGCGCAGTATTTACACCAAAATAGTGTGTAGCCTGATCTAAGTATTGTGAGATTTTCTAGGTCTCCCAGGTTCACAGAGCCAGGAGCAGATCGGCGATGAGCATGAAGCAGCCTGTGTTTTGAAATCCCCGATGGATGGCTGGATGGATGGTTGGATGGATGGGTGCCTCAGTTTGTTACATTGCTGGCTGTCATTAGTGCTTTGGCAGGAAATAAGTTGGTAGAACCATCCTCTTTTTTTCCACAGCCTCCACTTTCCTCTTTGTCAGGCAGTGCTGGCTTTGAAGGGGATGAGGGTAGGAGCAGGATTCGATCAAAGAAGGCTTTGTCGATTTGTGCTAAAAGGATTTTGTATATATTAGTTTCTTTATGTGGGATAGACACCTGCAACACGGCAAAACTATTCAGATAAAAATACCATGTTGTGCTCTTTGAACTTGATGACAATGTTCCCAGTGCTGCTCTGAGATTCTGGGGGCGGTGGGTGTGTGTACGACGTCTGTGTCTGCAGGTTGTGCATGCCGAATCTCTAACAACACTGCTCCTTCTCTGACACACACACAGCTAAGACTTTGTCATCTATAAACAATCATTTTGAGACTCTGACACCACTTTCTTGGAAGGGAAAAGGAGAACGATTTTGTCTGGAATAGAAAATGACTGAAACAGACGTTTTTATCCACAGTGTATTTGATATTTAGTCACATTTACAACATAGTTTTACATGAAGTGAATCAGGAATATGCCTAGCCCTTGCTTACACACTACATGGACAAACGTGCTTTATACCAAACTTTTGTGTTCGTGTCTCTGCTCAAGGTTGGCCTGTGGTCATGCTTCAGGAGACAGCACAATGATGAGGGGGGAAAAATGTTCCAACCAAAATAACAACAAATAGGCGCTCCCATGGAGTACTGGCCATTAGTTGAAGGCACTAGATTAATGGGTGTAATTAACATTTTTAAAAGCCAGCCTACACGCGGGTAATTGTTTGCATTGGGATGAAATGGGGTGGCGGTGAGTAATATCTGACAGTGCGAGTGTGGCACATGCACAATGGGCTACGTTGTGGAGGTGCTGCCATGTTTGTTTTGCTCAGAGTTTTCCAGACTCATCCTGCAAAGAAATGTAAACATTTGTGATGGTGCGATCAGCACCCACATCACTCAGATGGTGCTGCTACAAGACTGGCACAAAGAGCAGGCAGAACTGTAGCCATTGGGAACGGGCCACGCACGTTAACTTGGCTACTTCTCATATCAGTCAGGATTGTAAAACAGTGACAGAATGACTAAAATGTCTACAAAGCTCAAGTAGAAGTTTTATTTTAGCAAATTTAACAAAAAAAAACTTGTGTTTACTACAATTTTCCTCGGGATTAAAGCACACAAGCAAATCTAATTGAACTAAATTGTATTGACTAATTGCTAAATCTAATGGTTCTGGGTGGAAATAATAAAAGGCATTTAAAAGCCCAGCCTGTGAATCAGATGTTATGTTTAAAAAAACCTGAGCAACAGCAGGTAAACAAGGGCAAACATTACCACTGCTTTGACCTTGTTAAGCAATGGGCTAATTACCCAAACCATTAGCAATTACCCAAAGCATTGTAATTTTTGCATGCGTGAGAGTGTGTATGCGTGTGCGTGTGCTTGTGTGTGTGTGTGTGTGTATGTTATTGATAGTGTTGTTGTTAGCATGTGTCTACTGGTGATGCGCCATGACTAACATCACCTAGCTTGTAGCAGGGGAGAATGTAGGCTGAGGATTATGCTCTGGGCCTCAGTCAAGGCCTCTGGCAAAAGAAGTGTAGACCCATTTTTGTCAGATACCTTTGCTATTTTGAAATTCTGTGTGTGTGTGTGTGTGTGTGTGTGTGTGTGTGTGTGTGTGTGTGTGTTTGTGTGTGTTTGTGTACGTGTACGTGCATGTGTGTTTGTGTGAGTGTGTGTGTGCACACGTGTGTGTGTATGTGTGTATGTGTGTGTGTGTGTGTTGTTATTGGAGTTGTTGTTTCACCCCGGAGTCTCTAAATAAAAAATAAGCACCTTATTTTTTCTGCTCCAGATGTTTCTGAGTTGCCCTGCAGAGCTCAGGAAGGAGCCTGTGCTGAGAGTCTTCCCTTCCCTTCCCTTCCCTTTGCTTCGCATCTCCTTCCCTCAACCAGGCAGCCGCCTTTAACCAGCTTGCTGCTCTATTCAGCCGTATGCTCGGCCGTGTTAATGCATCTCTGCCTCGCACACGTGTCAGAGCTGCACCCAGTAGATTCCCACGCAGTCTGATAGGATGAAGGAGACGTCAATCATGCGAGCCATGAGACCCACAGCATGTCATTAGGGCTGTCTGGCGGAGAGGCCCCAGGTCAGCGGGCAACATGGAATGCTTTTATAGGTTAATGCGGCTGGCACTTAATAGCCGTAATGTTCCGGAATGGTGAATAATTCAGGAAATTCAATGTGTGTGTAGGAGTGAGGAGATAGGATGGGTTGGCAAACAACAAAAGTTAGTACACTGTTTTGGGGGGACGTGGGGGGGTAAATAAAGAGAGGGAGAGATTGAGATAGACAGGCAGGTTGTCGGGAAGAGAGAGAGAGGGAAAGAGAGATAGAGAGATGTGGGGGGTGTTGAAGGAGGGATTTACCGTACCGTGCGCTACTTCCCTGGAATGGCGATTTATCAGGCCTCATCAAAGGCGGTCTGTCAGGAGCGTTTTAATTACAGACAACCTGCTCCATAATCAGCACATTTAAGGCCCCAGGAACATGCAATTAATTTACCCAGGCCATTTGCTTTGGGCACGCGGCGCCGCGGAGGTGCTAGCGCGCACCAAACTGTGTGCGCAGGGAGGAACGCCCAGCATGTTGCAACACATGATGACAGAGCGTGAGGCAGAGCAATTAATGGGGCTTCAAAGTTGGCTATCATCGCTGGCAAGCTGCTGGGAAGGACTCGATAGAGGCAGGAGGGAGAAGGCTTGTGGAAAGCAAGCCGTGGGGGTGGGAAGGGGGGTGTTGGAGAAGGGAGGGGG
>JASCQY010000002.1:2253635-2267164 GCA_030264315.1 Sardinella tawilis
TTAGTTTATTCAAAGCACTGAAGCAACAGACTTAACTGGGCATAACCAGGCTTAAATCTCACTGAAATCAGCCAACCATTTGACTTGTCTTATTGAAACTCATTCATATGATTCTGGCGTTTGCCGTACACAGCCCAGCGTGAAAATGACGTCACATGCAGAAAGTCAATAAACCGTTTCAGTTTCTAGTTCCATAGCTGGTCCCCCAGAATTTCCTGTTTAACATTCTATATGTTATGTTAATGTAACAGGAAGTAGTTGAGGACCAAGATAGAATGTTCAAGCATGTTTTGTCCAGCTATGGAATTAGAACCTGAAATGGTCCATAATAGCCACAGTGGAGGATGGGGACGTCTGGGCTGCACAGACGCCACCTGACTCTGTGCTCCACCTGTGCGTCCATCAGGCCGGAGAGGCCTGCAGGAGGAAGCACTGTGCTGTATGGGCCGGGAGGGGCTGGTGCTCAGTCATGCGGCTGGGACGGCTTTCAAGCGGCCGTCCGGCCAGAGCTCCCCTGCGGTCGTCCGGTGCTGACACTGCTCGCTCAAGACCTCTCCAAAGTGGCCAATCAGCATCTCTGCACCTCCCTCTCCAACCATCTCCCCGCTAACACCCCCCTACCCCCCCACCCCCTCCCTACCACCACCAATCATCGCAGATTAACAGATTGAAGGATGCCTCCTGTCAGGGAAGAATGCATGCTAATGGCTTTTCCAGGAACTTGGCCACTGAGCATGGACACGGCATGCAGCGCAGCCCCCCCAAACCTGCGTTTGGCAGCGTGTCAGATTGGTCTCATGCCTCAACCATGTTTCTTTGGCACAGCTTTACAATGCCAAGGCTGTGCCAATCTGTATGCCACCGCAGTTGTCAAATGAATCACACTTAAAGCAAAGGTTCGTTTTTTAACACTTAAAGCCTTGTTTCCAGATCGTTTTTGATTAAATACAATGGGTAAGATTTATATTTTGAATCATAATGCTATTATGAGATTTTCCATTTGTTGCTGTTGCTCCCCCGCCCACTTCAGAAGCTACATGCACTCTCTGAATCGCTCCTCAACCGCATTAAACATTCGTTTGTAAAGACGTGAAACTTACCGAGTGGTCATTAATGCTCACTGATGTGCTGACATAAATCTCTCTGCAAACTGCATGGTTTCCGGTTTTTGACCATTTATTCTCAATTGTGGACCTATTTTCACATCCGTATCCATCCGCCAAAGCAGGATGATTTGATGAGATGATCAGGATGAGATGATTTTTGTGTCAGTGCATCCCTGAACATTACTAAGCCCACGGTGAGTTTCACGTCTTTAGAAACGAATGTTAAATGCATTTTAGGAGCATTTTGGGAAGTGCACATTGCTGCCATTCTGAAGACTGCAGCAAAACCCGAAAATTCTCCAGAAGCATGTTTCAAAACTAACATTTTAATGATTGTATTTCGTCGGAAACGATCTGAAAACAAGGTTTGAAGTCTTAAAAACCGAACTTCTCCTTTAAAAATACAAGATTTAAAAGCGATTTCAGTTCATTCTGGTTTTTTTGCTTTTACCTAAATGGATTTTTCCCTTCATATGGAAAATGTCTTCTGTGGTGAAGGGTCTTCCTTTCTGTGCACCATTCTTATGGGAGCTTGCCGCAGTCCCAGATTGACCATGCTTTGAGTGACTGGGCCTTTGTTATTTCTTTGACACCGTGTGCATTTGCCGTCAATAGATACTCATCTCCGGAGACGTACATTACAGGTTGCCATCTCCCGGACTGAATGAGAATGTTTATTCCTCCACTGTGACAGCTCATTTTTCACAAGTCATTTTGCGGGATGCTTTTCTTTCTTTGTGTAAAAAGCCCGTTTCAGGGTATGATTTTTTTTTCTTCATTGAGACATCTTAATTAGCCCATTTGGGCAATTAAGGGTGCTGTGGCCCCCGTGGTTTCTGTCAGTGTGCCTGGGCTAACTGAGGCTCTGCCTCTGATGGATGGGCCCTCTGAACAACAGCAGATGCCAGAACTGCTCTGCCATAATGCTCTCGGCGGCACCTCGTCCTCGCCTTTCTTTCACTCCACATCTCCTCACATGGGAGGGCCTCTCCATGGCTACAGTGAGGTCAATGAGATGCTTGGCTAAAGGTTCGCAGCACGACTTCATGCGGAGATGCGGTGAGTCTGTGATTGCGGTGTAAATGATGACATTCTCATATGGCTGCGTGGCCTCATGGTTGGTTTATTTAGGCTATAGTCTTCTTGTTTCATTGCCACAGACCGCAGACGCATTTGCAAAGGAATTTTCTTTTCTTTTTTTTTCTTTTTTTTTATAAAATATTTTCATTATAAATCTGAAAGTAGCCATATTAAATGTTGTAGAGCTTTTTTGTTTTATTTTGTTTAGAGAATGGTTGAGGGGGCTGCATGCCAAAACCCACTGCTCGGAGAGAGCCAAGAATGCCCAAAATGCTGACACAAAAAGAAAACAATGCGGAGAGCGCGATGCCAATCTCCGCGCTTGTATGACTTTGTGAAGTATGTGGCTGTCTTTCATTAGGCATACTTTTTTGTCCTGCATACCTCAGTGGAAATTTTGGAAGAACATAGCCTTTCTTCTCCCTCTTTTTCTCCGCATCTCTCTCCTCCTCTCTCCCTCACTCCCTCGCTCATCACTCACCCCTCTGTTCCCCTTTGTTCTGTCCCCTCTTTGGTTTTGTTTTTTTCCCTCTCGCTCTCTCCATTTTTCTCCCTCTGCTGCTTTGATGGCCTGTCAGGGCGGCGAGCGCCGGGGCTCCAGGGCCCCCAACCCCTGTTATCATGGAGTGCAGAGCCTGGGGAAGTGAGGGGCTGCTCTGCCTGTGGTCTACCTGTGCTGTGGCCACCGCGCCCTCCCTCCCTTCATCCCTCCCTCCCTCCCTCCTTCTATCCATTCATCCCTCGTTCCATCCCTCCACCCAGCACTTCTCATTTCATGAGGACACATTAGTCTGTCACAGGCTTGAGGCTCCCCACGCTGGCCTCCTCTTCCGTTTTTCTGCTTTGCACTCACAAAAGGCACGGGCTGTCAAGTTGGTTATTATCTTGATATGAAGTGACTGGCTTGGGAATCGGACTCCAAGTTGCAGACCTGACTAGTTTTTTTTTTTTGTTATTGTTGGTTTTTTTTGTAATCCTCCTCTTCATCTTTTTTCACACTATGTGCCCCCCCGCCCCCACACACACACCTACCGCCTTTGTCTCCCACTTTGACAACATCTTATTTTTTCCTCATGTCCTCCTGGCCAAAGCCGGAAGAATGGAATAACAAGCTCTTCGAAATGAGCGTGAGCCTTACAGGTAGAGTATAGTAGGTGTGCAAGCCGACTTGAACACTGCCACACTGTCACACTGCCACACTGCCACACTGTCTGTGCATCAGCTCTCTGTCTCTGCATTTACTTGGCCTGCATTGTCTTCAAGACAAAGCAGTAAAGGCCATCTAGGGGATAGAAACAGGTGTAGCCTCATGGCCTACTGTTGAGCCCAGAAAGCTGGGCTGAAGAGGGATGCAGCCACATACGGTACAGTACACTCAGCCTCATTGGCCGACAGAAAGGTGTGTTGGGGGGGGGGGGCTCTGGGGTAATAGAATTATTGACTCTTATCACCCTGTTACCTCTGCCACTGAGAGACGCGGATTAAGCAGTCGATTTACATTATTGGCAGGTGCTTTTTATAGCTCAGTGCTAACGTGGCTTACTAGTGGCATGATGGGACTTTAAAACAGCGTTAAAGCTTGCCTCGCGGCCAAACGTGTGCGAACGTGACCAATTGGACTCCTCGGGCTGTGTGCAGTGCACTCGCGGCAGTGACCAGTGATTTGAGCCGATGCAACTTCTATCGGGAGGCAGGGCATCAGTACCTCTGCACTAACAATTACATCAGCGAGAGAAGAAGTGGACATGGCTCCCAAACTGTAAATATTTGATTTGCATGTGCACCCCCGGGGCTTTGCTCTCATCGACCTGGTCGGAATGCATCTGTGAGGGTCATCAACTATGATTAAACTCGTCAATACGACTGCAGTAAATCTGTCCCGTGTGCCGTGGGGCAATCCTGGTGCGCCCAGTGGCATGCACATTCATGTCTGACCCCGTGCTCGGCTGGGCTCAAACCGAGCTGTATTTAACACCCATGACGACAACCGCTATTGACAAACACATTTGGGAGGGTTGTCAAAGTCGGAGATTTCTGAAGACACTCCAGGATGTGTGACCCTGAGGGTGCTTTGTGGAATGGCGAAGTGTCCTCCGGGCCCATCAGATGTCAATAGACTGTTCAAACACAGACAACCCTTCCTCGCCCCTCGGCCTGGCTGTTTGGACACGCTCAGTCCCAACACAAACAGCCGCCTCCCCAGGCCACAGGGACAGGTTTGCCTCGACGGCAAACACAGCGTCCAGTTCAGGGTTTCGTTTGGGCAGTTGCCATGGCTTTGAGTATAGGGATCAAATGTTGTTTAATCCCTGGGATTATCATTAAGTGGTCCCAGCATGGCACACGGCATCTGAGCAACGCTCTCACTGCTACAGCCCCCTTCTCACATTTGTTTTTTTCAACCCCAGGTGACTTCCCTCTCCCGCCCTGCTTGGCTTCAGATCTATTTCAAAGCACCCCCACACACACACACACCCTCCCACCCCCCCCCCACAGAGTGGCGGTTTGACACTAGTACAGATACAGATATTTCACATGGCATCTTTTCAGTGACGATTGGCATCTTTAACAAAATCAGTAGCAAAGGTCATGCAACTAATGCGCACTGCTAAATTTGAAGAAAAATAATCAATACTAGCCAATAAAAGGTAGTGATCCGTGTCAGTTGTGCTGATAACACTGACATCTTACCCAATCGGGGCCCCACTTTATTTCAGCTTGTTATTTCTCTCAGAATCTGTCAGCTGTGAAAAAGACAAATAGAGCCGGCTCCATGCTAGTGCTAACTGCAGTTGAAAGGTGTTTAAGGGTTATTCAATGTATATTTGACTGTTTATTGATGACCTACTCATTGAGTAACTGCACAAATTATGTACTCCCAGTCCCAATTGTTGTGGTCAGAAAAGAAAGCAGTGCTAGCATTTTGTAGATGGAAAGTCCACATCACATCATTTCCATTCTGGGTAGAGTACCTCACCCTGGCTTGATGGCTTAACCCTTTACAGGGAGGCTATACTGAATGCGTCTGGATCTGCTCTAACAATTAGCTTCCATTATAATTAATGGAACTGGCTACACCAGACACGGCAGCGCAGCGCACATTCTAAAAAAATGAGTCTTTTGAATGTATTTTTGACGCAACTTGACTTAACATAGCGTAGCGTATCCAGTGTAGCCCTAGGGTTAATGCTTTGTACCAGGATCAAGTCCACAGCCATGAAACCTTTGTCTAGGCATGTAAATGTGCCACTGAGCTCAGAGCACCAGTGTGTATGTAGAGGTCAAGGGTGAGAGGAAGGAGAGGAGAAACTGGCGCTTGATTAAGGTCTCTGGCAGAGGTTAGCCACACAGGGGCTAACATGATGACCTGTACAGTAGGTGATTTGCCCAAGGTTGGTGTACGGATCAAAGTCAGAGTCAGATTAACCTCGTCCTTAGATGGGTTTGAAAACCACAACCATTCCTGATGTGGAGTATCTCCTTTCTGGGTTTGACATCAAATACAGTAGACAGAATGGAGTAAATCCTACTAGACATAAATATGCACCAGTAGGTTGGACGACCGTGAAATACTTCAGTAATAGAAGTCGTTTTCCACACAAGCTTGTAAATTCCAAATGACTTCAGGATCCTGTCTGAAATATTCACAGAGTAAATGTTGGCTTCATTTGAAATTCATAGATGTGTAGTTGCGGCTGTGTCATCAAATACTGCTTAGATTTCTGTGTTTAACAATGCTGACCAAGAGTACTGTTTTGCAGGCATCTCATTTTTACATCTCGTAATGAGGAATAAAATAGCTAAGATAATAATTCAGACATGTATTGACCCCCCCCCCCCTCTCTCTCTCTCTCTCTCTCTCTCTCTCTCTCTCAAGGCCACTGCAGAAACACACTCTCTCTCTCTCACACACACACACACACACACACACACACTGTGGCACACATGCACATACTGCATAAGACTGTGGAATGTTGTTCCAGTGGTCCAAACCCATTTCTATAGCATTATACTAAACTAATAGTGCTGAATGTTAATGTTGTGTTCTCCATGTTGAAGCCATCATTCTGCTCCTAGGTCTCCTAGGTGATGCTTGTAGTGTCACTCCACCCATATCACTGCTGAGTCCTGCCAGACAATCACTGTTTCTCAAAGTCAAGGAGGCATCCTTCCAAGCCCCTTTTTCGAGGATTCCACATCATCGCACCTCGCCAAGCACTATTCCAAAGTCAAGGATGCAGCCGAGTGCAGAGTCCTTCTTTCGAAGGTTTTTCAAGGCTGCACTGATGGATCCTCGTCGAGGGTTTCGAATGTTACGATGTTTCGAATGTTCATGAGGTTTGAATGCTCATCTTCCTAGTGCGCAGCTTCCGAGGCCAGTGTGCTACCAAGGAAGCATCTTCGACTTTGAGAAACAGTGACCGTCAGACTAGTCTGCCCCTCTGCATCTTCCACCTCCACATCACCTGGCCCTCCCATCTCCCCTCATTTCTGCCACTGATACAGTATATTACAGTTCACTTACTGGAACTGTAAATGTTTACTCTTAATATTTCCCGCATGCAACAAGATGCTAGGCCACTCAGTGACCAGAGAGGTTGGCATTACAGTTTGGATGGCAGCAGTGGTTGAAGAGGAAGCAATCAAATGGTAGTAGCATTGCCAGCAAATATCAAAGAATTGCAGGTTGGTCAGTCTAATGTTGCTTATTAGTCCAGGTAAACACAAAGAGTAACTGTATTGCAGACTTCCGGAACATGCCAATTATTTCACCAATGCAACTTGTCACATTTAAAAGATCTATTTAACTTTCACGGCGGTCTGTTCAGAGAGCTGGAACAAGAAAAAGGCTATTTCAGTTGTCTTTCTTTCTAACATGCCACAATCAATCTGTGTGATTTTTTGGTAGCAGCACAATTATGCTGAAAAATACTGAGAATGGAAAAAAAAATAGTGGGATAAAAGCTCCTAAGTGCCAGCCAGTATCCTCTTTCTTTTGACAAACATGGCTGCTGACAAAGGAGAGAGAGATTCAAAAACAAAGGCAGCGTTTTTTTGTCTGTGTTTTCACAGACTGACAAATTTGAAATAGCTTGCTAATGCACACTTGTTCAGGCTGCGCTCCATGGAAGTGTGAGAGAAGAAAGGGGAGATGGGTAGCACCTCTGTGACTCACAAACAGTGTGTGTGTGTGTGTGTGTGTGTGTGTGTGCTACAGTATGTCTCTGTTTTGTCCTGATCTGTAAGATGTTTGTCATTGTGCCAAAGGAGTGTCTATCTCTGTGCTTCTCTCTGTGTAAGTGTACAGTACAGGATTTGAACTTGTTTTTGACTTCAGTTTATTTCTCTCATATTTATACCTTTCATGTCAGGGGTCAATATTTATGACATCTGGTTGCTGCTCTTTATACCACATCATTGTAATACTACAATGCAAAATATCATCTATGAGCATTACATTCACTCGCTGCAATGGAATGGAATTTTACTGAAAGTCAAAGCAGAGAAGGTTAAGGAGTTGCATTCTAAAGAATGTTGTTGTTTTTTATGTGGCACACTAGTTGTGTATTTTATGTTGCTTTTTTGTACCATCTGTGAGGTATGACAAATCCGTTTTGTGAAAGTGGCGACGGTGAAGCAGATTCCTGAACCTCATGCTGCGAGTCTCTGTTGCTCTGGATAGAGGGTCTGCTCAATACCAGTCAAAAGCAGTAGCCTATATTCGCCTCTTCCTCTCAGCCTATTAGCAAAGATCATTGAATGCTCAATGCTCCGCTTCAACCCCCTCTCCTATGTATTATTCCTTATTTAAATTCAAACTCAACTCCAGATGCCCCAAATGTGCTAACCTTTCCAATTTAGGATAAGGGCTGGTTGTTCTTACTGTGTTAGCGGAGCGTAGCATAGCGCCCTTTCTTAATGCTTAATACTCTGTTAGCCACCTATGAATCATGACCACTGAATCATGTTTGAAACTCTTGTTTTAAGCGACATAATCAGAGAGTTTGTAAGGAGCAATAACTTAAGTATCTTTGACTTTATCCAGGAGATTCCAATGGTGTACATTCCCTAAATTCCAACGTATTTTTCCATGCACTGACTGGACAAATAATTTGAGAAATGTGGAAGTTGCCCTCTCATCTTGGAGAAAGTGCTCTTGACCACTTGATGTCCTCTGCTATGGGAAGAATGAAAATGATCCTAGAAATCAATGGGTTTTAAGAAAAGAAAAGATCCAGATAAAAACAGATTTGTTCTTGCAAAAAGCCCACTTTGTGTGCAAACAGTAGACTTGTGTATGTACTATGGGACTGTGGATTCAGAAGTAGCAATCTAGTGATTGAAAGTTGTTGACTGCTCTTTGTATTTCATTCAGTAGACAGTGTGTTGTGTGTGTTTGGTCAGATGTACTGTATGTGTGTATGTGTACGTGTATTTGTGTGCGTGCGTGTCGTGTGTGTGTGTGACCATGCGCTTTTGTCTGTCCTTGCCATTAGGAGTGCGATGATTGCTGACTACCTGCACTGGCTGTCGGGGGACTCGGAGGAGGACATAAGCAAGCTCATCAAACTCTATTGGCAGGTGAGAACGGATGGCCCCGCGGCAGGGAGGTGTGGGGCCCTCCCTGGGCCCTCCCCAAACCCCCAATCAGAAGCGCAGTGAGTGATTACCACTTAAGAGACTGCCAACTGAGGGAACTCTTAGCATATCAATCAAGCCACATCCACGTAGCAGTGAAGTGGTTAGAATGAATGGATTTGCAGGAAGGTAACATTTATGCATTTCAATATTTTTCCCCCCTTTATGCGTCTGTATCAGATTAGATTCTGATTCAGAACAGGATACCAACACTACCCGTGTGTATTAAATTACATGCACTCTACCTTAATCTGGTAACAGTCTGATTGAAATCTTTCACAGTATTTCAACACCCTTAAATTTTAGGCCAAAAGGCCCTTGGGGAAGTCAGTGTCTTTTCTCCCACCAAGGCATACAGAGGCTGAGCTAAAGGGCCTGTGGAATACGAAAGTAGTCACTCTGGCACTTCATTAGTTTGGTATTTAATTTTCACGGCTAAACCATTGTTTATGCAGCTTTGCAGAATAAGATAAACTCTGCTTTCTCGTTTTTCCTCTCTGGTGCCCTAGCCTGCACTAAATTGACCCATTTTAAACATAGCAATAAAATCGTGGCTACCGGCTGGCTGGGCTCTTGGCATCATACCTTGCAAGCTCTCCAGCGTTCCAGCGAGCTATGCAAAACAAAAAGTAGGAACATTTAGCAAAGCTGCTCTTTTCCCATTTGGGAGTATGGGAAAATGGGCAAGTTTTATTCACAGCTTGCATGGGAGAAATAGAGAGAGAGACACAGAGAGAGAGAGAGAGAGAGAGAGAGAGAGGGAGAGAGAGAGAGAGAGAGAGATGGAAATGGGAAATAAAACAGAATGTGTTTGTCCATCCATCCCTCCTTCTCCCCTATTCCAAAAGTAGGTTGTATCTGCATCCAAGCCATGATTTGCATTCGCTTGAAGTGAGATGAGTGGCGGATAGCTTTCAGGGTGCATCAAGCACCTCTCTGCCTTCTTTTCATTTGCTCTGTCCATCCGTTCCATCCCTCACGGATTTCATTTTGTCTCCATGTGTGTGTCCTGATGGTCCTCACCAAGCATCAACACCATGCACACACCCCCCTTCTACCCCCCCCCCCCCAGTCTCTCTCGCCTTTCCAGGCTGTCTGATCCCCAGCCCCTCCCCAAAAGGCCCTCCACCACAAAAAATGTCTCCTTTACTTCTTTTAAGAAAATTACCATGGGACTGAAGACGTCTTTCCTATTGGTATTCAGATTGGAGCCTGTGCCAATATGAATGCAAAGAGGATGTTTTTGTGGCTCTTTAAAAACCCTCTCTCTCTCTCTACTCTGTGCCAGAGAAAGTGAAACGTTGTGGAAGTGGAAGGACTTCATTGGACTTCAGTCCAAACCAATGTGTCCTTGCTTGAGCTTCTCACCAGGAGTCGTTAGATTCAACCACTTTTGTCTCTCTGCAGCACTTATGAAGAATGATATGATCAAATATGTCTGCCTCTTTGCTTAACTTATTTTTAACCATTTCTCCTAAGAACTTGGAACTGGGAGACGTTAGTCAGATAGAGAGGCAGATGGAGAACTGTTCTGGCAAGGCTCATTAAAGAAGCTATTCTTATACTCATTGTTTCGCTAATGTGCTCATGTGCTGATGGAGTTTCTTGTGAGAATGAACATGCAGTTAAGGATGTAAGTGGCAGGATTCAGAGGTCTAAAGGCCATCTGTCTTAAGCCGAGCACTGCGGTTCTTAGTTTTGTCCTGCTAGCACATTCAGCATATTCTACTGCAGCTCAGACATGGATGATTACCAGAAGAATCCCTTTGAAAGTGAGATGAATTGATAAAATAGAAATTATAGGCTAATTCAGTCATCTAAATAGATATATTTGTCAATGACAATTAAAAACATACATAGATAGAGGTACCTTATGTCCTGTTGTATTTTGTGTGTTTTGCTACAGCCACCACCACCACCATATTGTATCTTCCATCAGCACAAACAAAGCTCTCGGATCGCTTGATGACTCACAGATGCGGCTTTCAGGAGTTCAGTGCATCCTTGAAGTGCTATTTGTTCCAAGAAATCTGAGTGAAACCTCTTTATGAGCACTACATTGTAAAATTTCTCAAGTGGTGTGAATCACTGATCTTCCATTTTCAACAACGGTGAACATGCAAAAAGCATCTGATGTCTGTTGACATTGTTTGAGGCAGTGATTTCAACAGGGGGATCTCAGGGTGGCCGAAATAGAGCTCAAAGGCCCGGCCGCTTCTCATCCTCAAGATACAGTAGCTTTGTGAGAATGGCTGTATAATGAAATGGATATACTGTAAAATGGATACAATCATTTTCTGGATCATCTGATGTGCAAAGACAAACACTATGTATGAAAAATAAAATGTAAATGTAGGTACTATGCATGAAAAATAAGAAATACATTTATATACTATGTATGAAAAATAAGATATACGTTCATGTACTATGAAAAAATAAGATGTACATTAATTGACCATGAAAATGAAGGCATAGCCTTAAGCCTACATTTATGTACTACTATGTATCAAAAAATAACTGATCTCCTAGCCCCAGCCAGCAACATGTAATCAAAGAAGGGCGGGGAGTTGAGCAGCAGAGGCGCAGGAAATGGCCCCTTGTTTTATTTTCCAGGCAGGGTAGACTTCATTGACAAGCCAGTGAAAGCAAAAAAAAAAATGTTATGGGAACATCAAAGCTCGAAAATAAATCCACAATCCATAATAATCTGCTCCTGTTTCAGTCCAAGTGGATTAAAAAGGGAGAGATAGATTAGACGGAGAACATTACCCCCACAGGAGGCGCGGTCAGTGTTTTTAATCAGTGCAAACGTGAAGCACTACCCGGGATTTTGCTCCCTTTGAAAAGTTTGAATCACTTAATGCTGCTTTCGGATGTGGAGCCCAGATGATCTACAGTCAGTCCTTTTCTGCGCCGTGCAGCGCACCGAGTAGCAAGTGCAGGCCAAACTCATAATCTTTTTATTTTCAGGAGATTGAAAAGAGGAATGGAGTTGCATTTTCATTTTAAACAGTTTGATTTGAGGAATCTTGAGGTGTTGAAGAAAGCAGTCAATTTCCTCAACCTCCCACTGTAACCCCTCTCTCTCTCTCTCTCTCTCTCTCTCTCTCTCTCTCTCTCTCTCTCTCTCTCTCTGTCTGTCTCTCTGGCTTGCTGTCCGACTCTTTTTCTCTTCAGGGACTGCTGGAGGATGCTCTAACGGAGGAGGAGGATTTCTCTGTCATGTTCACACCGTACTCTGGAGTCCCCAGTGCATTGAGCATCCAGCGGGCAGAGGAGGTCTTCCGTGATCTGCACCCTGCCTTCACAGCCTATCTCTTCACAGGTAGCACACCAGCGCAGATGACACCTCCACAAAAAAAACAGCCTGAAAGTAATGCATTCGTTACCTTTCTGCGAGATACACGCTGAACCCAAACACATGATTAGCCTGATCTCCTAGACGACTGAGTAGAAGGCGCCGTCTCACACTGTTCAAGTTCAGGTGAGACTAGAACTGAGACATGGTGAACCTCTCCCTTCATTTTTACCGTAGTGGTCAAGTTACAGTCAGTAGACACACACACACACACACACACACACACACACACACACACACACACATACACACAGACTTGATTATAAAACCCTATGTCCTTCATTTTCTTCTGTAAGATGTCTGAAAAAATCCATCTAGCAGATAATTCTGTCAGAGGAACTCACTTGTAAGTTAATTGTTGTTTTGTTTGTTTGTTTTTTTTTGGTGGAGTGTAAACATTTAGTTTCACAGCTGACCATGGTCTTGAGGCAGAGGTACAGTAGTAGGCGGTTTTAAAGGTCAGAGTGGTTGGCTCAGGAGCGCACAGATGAAGACTTTTCCCTCCTTTTGATGTGACCTGGCATTTACCATTCATGCCACCGGCCGCAGTGAACTGGTTAATGATGCCAGAGCCTCTTCAAACGCTCAATTTCAGAGGTCTTCAGGAGGCGAGGTCACGATTTGGCCAGCCATGTCCGCGTGAAGCGTGTGGGCGTGTATGAGAGAGACACTGAGATTTTATGCCTTGAAAAAATACCACTTCCATAGGCTTCGACTACTGAGACATTGGCGATCATACTGGCAGACCGCTGCGCTACTGTCAGATGGAGGCTAACCCAGAGCGCACATCCATAAACAAGCCTTCCATTCTTGATCACCCATGTGACATGTGGGCGGTGGTGGCACAGGTGGTACAAGTGCCTTCTGGTAACCGGAGGGTTGCAGGTCCGAGCCCCGCGTCACCTGACCCCATGGAAGTGTCCTTGAGCAAGACACTTAACCCAAATGGCTCCTGGTGAGCAGGCTGGTAGCTTCCATGGCAGCCTACTGCCATCGGTGTGTGTGAACGGGTGAGTGTGAGTCATACTGTACACTGTAAAGTGCCTTGAGTGCTCGTAGGAGTAGAAAAGCCCTATTCAGTATGAATGCATTTAAGAAAAGTGATAAGGAGAAAATCTGTCAGGTGTGTGTGAGTGTAAGAGAGAAAGAGTGTGTGTAGGAAAAGAGATTGCTCAAATACATTTGGCCACCTTTGTTAGGGATAATTTCTCTCTCTCGCTCGCTTGCTCGCTCATTCACACACACACACACACACACACATACACATACACACACACACACACACACACACACACACACACTACCGAGCCTCACTCTGAGCAAACTCCCCTATCTGTGCTGTCCTT
>JASCQY010000002.1:2352322-2368808 GCA_030264315.1 Sardinella tawilis
ACCCCCCCCCCCCCCCCCCCATTTATGGACATTATGACTAAAAGTGGATTCACCAAGTTTATTTTGGAGATCTTTGAGGATAGTTAGAAGGCCCAGAATGTAAGGGCTCACAAAGGCACAGAAAGGCATTAAGTGTTATTGGGTGGCAGGTGTCAAATTGTTAAGAGCCTTGTATGATCATAGAATAATCTTTAAATCAAAAAGACAATTAAAGTAGCTCAGTCTTCTCGAGATAAAAGCATAACAGAGTTATTGTTATTTATGTGTTTGCTTGTCTGGTGTCTGTCATTGTGTGGTATCTGAGTATGGTAAGACAGAACCTTTGGACCTTGAGTCTGTCAAATAAAGATGATGATGATGATAGAATGTTGATGATCGCTTTGCTTAAGTAGGATTTAAAAGCTATAATACTGTATATAAAATGTTTAATAAACAACATTTCATTCCTATCTTTGCTAACTGCTAACTGTGTGGTCCAGCCCCAAGCTCATACACACAGACTTGAGCAGGTGCTCCAGCAAGTGACACTGGGTGGCAGATGTGCTAGCGATGAAGCTGCAAACCCATAGGTGTCACTAGCACATCTCTGAGCGCGTCAGGATGTTTACTTGCCGCAAGTACCTCTCTACCAGCTGCCTACACTACCACCCCCCCCTTCCCCCTCCAACCTCAGTCTCAATGCACCCATGTCAACTGCCATGCAGCACTTCAGTAGGGTGGTTAAGCATGCACTTTGCAAAAGTCTGATTGACAATGTGATCAACCGGGTTGAATAAGCCACTCGAGAGACTGTCTACTACAGTACACTATTCTAAGGTAATGGAATTGATTATTTTTGTATTCTAAAATATCCTAAAATTGTATATGTTTGTCTAAAACAGCAGTCTTAAATTTAAGACATTTTTAAGACAACTCTAAATTAATTTAAGACCATCGTCGCACCTTTCATGAGTATTAATTAAATAATAGAAAATCAATTGATCAAATCAATCGCATAAGTAACTTTAATAAACAATATGCACTGAGGTATAAAGATCTGCTGCAATCTCTCAACATAAAATCACACAATCATATTTAAACACAATAAAAAACTGTGAGGAGCGTACGTGTGCACACACACACACACGCACACGCAGACATACACCCCGCACACAGCTCTGTTTTTCTATGTGATTTTGATTGTGTTTACACAGTGTTGAGATTGCAAGAGAGGCTGTAAGCTCTGTTATAAAAAAATAAAATAAATAATAATATAAACACACACACACACAGGCACACCCACAGACATGCATGCATGATCTGTGCATAATTTTACTAAGTCCAGCAGCTGATCTTCCTATTAAAATAACATTTCAGGCGACAATAAAAGCGACGTGATTTTTTCTCTAAATTGATCTTAAATTAGTCACACGTGAATGGGAATCCATGACTTCCAGACATTCTGATTTATTTTTTTGGAGATAGCCACTTCGATGACTTTTCCAGTTTTTTCAAAACGTCTGAAAGCGGTGAGATGCATTTGGGTGTAGGCTATAAAGATTTGTTGTAAAGTATCTTAAGCACATTTCTTTACAGAGGCCTTTGGCCACTAGTTCCCCCTCACACCTCCACACACACACTTACACACATACAAACACACATGCCTACATGTAATGTAAAGTGACCTTGAGCATTTTGAAAGGTGCTATATAAAACGTAAATATAAATGTTATTACAAACAATACATGGAATTGATATGCAAATTTGTTCTGGCACCGTATCATGTAAATAAGAAAGGGAGGAAAATAATACCTGATGGACGCAATTTAAGACCTCTGAACAAAATTCAATACTTTTTTAAGACCTTAATTTAAAAATAATACATTTTTCAAGTTTTTAGAACCCTGCGGTACCCTCCTTTTATAGCCCAAGGACCCCTTAGCTGAGAGAGAGACTAAACATGGACCCCCCAACCCAAAAATAGTACCAATGTGCCTAATAGTATGCATCTAATAACTGGACTGTCTTTCATTCGTCTTTAAGCACACACACACACTCCATATAGCCTATAGAAACGGGATTATACATTATCTGTGGCCGGATTAGCAGAGCGTGTAAGCAGAGATGAACAGGTGGAATTTAGTTGGAGCATGAAGCAGTTTTTTTTATCCAAAGGCCGCTCTGTCTCACTCTAGTTTCACTCCAGTGTTCACAGCAAGTAAAGATTCATTTTGGAATCTAAAAAGATCTCTGAAACATGAGTGTACTACGGAACTTCTGTTTTTGTTTTATAGTTGTTAATAGCCTATCCACAGGCTTCTTGTCTGCAGGGCTACAATCTCAATTCCTCTTGCCATTTATTCACATTAAAACACTGGACATTGCTGTTCACTGCCTGGTGCTGATAGCTCACATGCACTCCCATAAGAATAAAAAGTGCATCTAGGTGCAGCCGCAGAGCAGAGTATTAACGTGGAGCGTTGGAATTAGGTCTGAGAGGGGAGCACAGTGACCTGATCCGAATTTGAGTGACTTTGCGGGTGGATGAGGCAGCGCTCTGGGCAAAAAGCGGAATTTCTCACTGCTCAGATGCTCTGACGCGTAGGAAGCAGTTTCCTTTTGTACATTCTGTTAGAATCTGACATCTTTTTATTATTGAAAGAAAAAAATGTGTCAGTGTGGGTTTTGACTCACCGGTTAAAGACCAGTGGTCTAAAATGGGATATTGACTGGGATATTTTACAGCTCTTCTTCTTTGTTGATTAAAAACTACTTTTCAAGTCTACTAGTAATAAGTAATCGATAGTCTTTTTGATCCCGGGAGGAAATACTAATAATGAAGGGCAAATAAGATTTCCGAATACAATTACTTTGCACATGAGGTTTAAGATCTGATTTCTTAAAAGTGGTTATATCACTGCTATTTTCTTGCTAAGTTCTTGGAAATTGAGAAAATGGCCTGTTTGATATGAATCAACTACTGTGGAGACATTCCTTGAATTGCAAGAGTTGCATTGGGATAGGATTGAGACAGCCAGTGGCCGTAAAACTTACAACAGTCAGAATTTCGCTTTCACGATTTGAATTCTGTGACAACAGGAAGCGAAAGCTGATCTCACCTTGAGAGAGTGCTTGAAACTGTAGGAGGGGGACTTCTCGTGGCCCTCTGTTGTCTCGTCGCGCTTCTTGCAGAAGAGGAGCATCTTGTGGTACAGGAAGATGTGCCTCTGCATGGGCTTGAAGCGTGCCAGATCCTTCACCTTATTGTGCCCCTTTTTATGGTCTGTCCACACGTTGAAGGAGCCTTGCATAAGCAGTTTCCCAAGGTCACTGAGGTTCCCCTGAATAGTGGAAGTTGAACAGCGGAATAAACAGTCATAGGTGCACACCCAGAAAGACAGAGCAATGACTCGGGGGCATGAGTTGGCACATCCTACAACTGTCTAAACAGGCTGACGAGAACCGTTAGCCTAATTTGGCTACAAGTCATACTGAGTGAAATAGAGCAAATACTACATTCTCTCGTAGCTGCAGTAGCTAGCAGTACCTCAAAGCCAGTGATGGCGATTTGATGCATAGAGTCGTTGACAGACTTGATGATGTCCAGCATGGTTGCCAAGGCCTCCTCCAGCTCCACTGTTCCCTCGGAATTCTTGCTGCATTTCAACATTTCCTGAGGAATAAAACAACAATTGATAAGGTTCATCTCACCACACAACACAACAATGTGCCTGCTTTCTTTAATCAGTGTTCATCTTTAATCAGTATTCATCTAAATACCTTTTTGGTCGTCCAATTATGGGGGAGTAGGAGCACATTATCTATTTAATTCACAGATAATTTGTAGCATTTTTCTTTTTGGTACTCTAAATTCTAAACAGACAACATTAGTCCTTTCAAAACAACACTACAAGCAGTGAATAAAGCACAATAAATGTGCAGTGTGCAGAAAGCAGTCGGTCATACAGTATTCTCAACTGATGAATTACAGGTCAGGCTAAATGGTGGGTCAACATAACAGTATGTTGCATAACAACTCAAACATACTTTTAAGAGTCAGAGTTGTGTGAATGTCAGTCAGTTAGTTGAGGGGGAAGGAAACCAAGAGAATGTCAAAGTGTGGGAGTGTGGGTCTCTAGGTGGGTGGGGGAGGGGTGGTGGGGGTAGTGTGGGAGTGTGGGTCTCTAGGTGGGTGGGGGAGGGGGTGGTGGGGGTAGTGTGGGAGTGCAACAGTGCTTGCTGCTCCTTGGAGAAAATTAAGGGGAAAAGGGTAGAAATTAATAGTGTCAAGCCGATATTTAGTATGTAGTATGTAGTGTTCGTAACTGTATGTGAAATTTTGAGCTATGTGCTATAGTGTCCATAACCCTGCAGGTATTGGCAGGAAAACATGGACAAACATGGGCATTTCCTGCAGTACACCATTGTATGCTGTTGTAAATACTGGACTGAAAGAGGAATGGTTTGAGGAAAGACTTTCTACAGTAAATAGAACAGAACTTGCCTTCAGCATTAGTTGATATTTAGTTATCCTCTGAACTGGTTTCAGTAAGTATGCATCAAGTGACAGCTTGTGATCTAGTCTCTTTTGACATTCCTGTGTTGACAGACACACACGTAATTAGAACAGAAAACTTTCAAACTTTTTAACTGACAAAAACTTACAAAGCCTGTTTGTCTGTGGGATCTTAGATTTTACAAATGTTTGCAGAAAATGAATGCAACGTTTATCATTCATGCACACTTATCTTGAAATGAACAACAACAGATAACATGATACTCATGCTAAAACTGTGCAATCAGGAGACTGCACCAGTGAGAGTGATCCAGGGGATGGAGAGCATAAGGGCAGAACTGAGACGGAGGGAGAGAGAGAGAGAGAGAGAGAGAGAGAGAGAGAGAGAGAGAGAGCTCTCAGACCTGAAAGAAAAGACTGTCTCCACACTGTCTCCAGAGGGCTTCGGAGCGTGGCTTGTTCTGGCAATACTTCTCATAGATCTGCAGCTCTTCCTTCTGCAAAAAAACAAATGATCCCAAGAATCACTTTACTTGAAGAAATAGTCAACAGTCACTCCGCTATGTGAGAATTGACAGGATATGTTTGCGTTCACAAACTGTAGAGAAGACACTCACCCTTTTCAGAAAGCAAGCGCCCACCAGCTCTGGCTTCTCACAGCAGTGTTCTAACTCTTTGAGGAAGGTACTGGAGAGTAAACGACACACAGTGGCATAAATGAGTTTCATTAATAATTGACAATGTTCCAGGATGTTTATCCATTTATTTGTCTG
Source organism: Sardinella tawilis (assembly GCA_030264315.1). Lineage (NCBI taxonomy): Eukaryota > Metazoa > Chordata > Actinopteri > Clupeiformes > Clupeidae > Sardinella > Sardinella tawilis. The sequence continues at coordinate 2,357,591 of JASCQY010000002.1, forward strand.
AACAAAGACGGCAGTCAAATAAACATTGTGTGTACCAAATGTCCTACGCAGACAACAGCCGGGCGAGGACAAACAACAGGACACTCTATCCACATACAAACTGACACAGGAAGATTGCTGTTGGACGTAATCAGTATTGTTGACTTTTTTTCAGTGTCAGCAGGGAAATTGCATTCTTAACGATGGCCTTCTCAGCAGCGGAACATTCTTTACTATGTCACTCCTGTGTCATATGTAGCAGAATCAGATGACATTTCGTCTCTGCTTATACGATAGCATCCCCACTGCTTGGTTACCAAAACAGCTCTTCACATCACAACACAATTGATTATGTCAATGGGCGCCTCGCTCAGGCTGCACAGTGAGTGACAGCAACTGTTGTCGGCTAGCAACGCGCGGCTAGGTTGCTAAGCCATAAGCTGACAGATAAGGAAGCCTGCACCCACACTGTTGGAACAGGTGCTGCATATGATATGCGTGTGTGTGTGTGTGTGTGTGTGTGTGTGCGTGTGCGTGTGTGTGTGCGCACGCTATGGAGGGGAGGTCCGCGGCCACGGCCACGGCTCCTTTGTTAGGCCCCTCTCGCCCTCTATGTAACCTGATCCAGGCCACGGGTGAGATGTCGCAGGGGGCAGGACGCCTCCTGGGGCAAGGTGAGCAATTTAGACCCCTATCCCCCCGGTCCCGCATGCCTCCACGCGCACAACACATCACAAACACAGAAGGAAAACATTGGACGGTGGCCTTTCAAAAAATGTCATTATGAGACAGACAAAAGTTGAAGTGCACTGTTCTGCACTGTGTGCCAGGTTTATCACACAAGGCCAAAGAACACTTTTTGTTCGGACAGGAAATCAGATATGGAGCTGAGAGAGAAGCCCAGAGCAGTTGTTGGGAGAGGATTGCAGTGAGCCGGGGGGGAAGCCATGGCAGGAATGTAGGAAGTGTAGCGCGCGCAAGTCTAGAGGGCAGAGGGTGGGGGTTGTGCAGGACCCTGAGAGCTGGGGGCTGGTCTCTAGGTGGGCGGGGGTGGGGGTTGAGGTGGAGGGGCTGGTGGGGGGAGGGATGCAGTGCAAGTCAAAGGCATGAGCTTGAAGAACTACATGCATGCAAAACAGGGAGAGACCACAAAAAAAAAAAAAAAAAAAGTGAAAACAGAGACAGGAACAGATGCCATAAGTAGACTGTGTGCGTTTCTCACCGATTGTGAAATTCGTAGATCTCAGGCAGGTTTCCAAAGAGGACCTCTTTTTTGTTCTCCAGAGCCGGGGGAATGAGGTGAGAAAGCTCGGAATTGTCCAGCTCCGCTGCATAGCCCTGATGAGAGGGAACAGTCATTTGCACAACAATGTTCTGAGGAGAGGCTCTATGCAAACTGAAATGAGGAAGCACTGTACTTCCACAAAACAACAACAGTTTGCCATCCCTGAAACTCTCAAACTACAACCACCAAACGGAAAGCTGCTCAGAAATATGACAATACAATAAATTGAAAGACATAATGAAATATCTTTCACATGTGCCGAGGATGACAACATTATGGAGCATTCTATTGCAACATTCCTTTCTGTCAGACTTTCTTAGTGTCTATCTCCATGGTTTCTTTCCTCGGGGCGAGCAGAGCAGACAGTGTGCCTATTGTCAGGACAGATGAAGCAGTTCAAAACCACATGTACCTCAATGATACTCTGCAGCTCCTCCACATAGAGTCTTTCGGTTTCCATCAGCTCCGTCATAATGTGCCTTGGGTGGGAAAACATTACAACCCATCAATACAGGAGCAGTAGGGGAGGGAACATCGGATATTGTGGCTACTGGTGGATTAATAGCACTGATAATGGAGACTGGAGAATGTGCTCATCTCTATGGATCCCATGGGGGAACCTCATAATTGCCAGACAGGAAAGCACTCGAATTGAGCAATCTGTGGCTGCATGTCTTATCAGAGACAAGTGGTGATGTGATGTGATGTGATGTGATGGCAGAGAGGAAGTCCATTTGCCAGGTAAGGGTGTTATGGAGAAAAGGGTGGAAGGAGAGAGAGAGAGAGAGGGAGGGAGAGGGAGAGGGAGAGAAAGAGAGAGGGGGAAGAGGAAAGAGAGAAAATTAAAGGGAAGGGGTGGCCATAAAACAAAGAGCTGGAGAAAAGCTAACATTTCCAGTCTTTAATGGTCCCTTTAATGGGCACATTTGTATGAGTTCGGAGGTCCTGGGTTTTATGTGCCATCACGAGCGCGTCAGCCTGCTGCGGACTCTTCGATGGACAGCCAGATTTTATTGTTCAATAAAGTTCCACCACTGTGAGTGGAGGAGGTGTGAGTCTACTCTGCTTGTGTACAGGCTACTCAGTGTCCCATTGGAGACCCATTCACAGAGATCACCTTTCTGGCGGAGTAGCATACCAAGCCACAACCTCACAATGCACACAGCACAAGGTGGGCTCTTTTTGGTTTGAACCGTCTGGAAGTGTTTGCACTGTCAAGTTTTCTCACGGATGACAGTTGAGCTGTGAACTCTTTTAATGCTGACTACACTTCCACCAGACACAAGCTGTGGAAGGGAGCCAAAAAAGAAACCTGACTTTCCACAATCTCCAAGTTACAGCGGCTGAGATAGGGACACAACCTAGTTTACTAGATTTGCTCACAACCACTCCTTTCAAAGCAAACTTATTGAAAAAAAAAAAGAAAATGGACCCATGTAAACAACACCCAAAACACATAGCAGATATGGCAGTCCACTGTGTTCTGAGAGCCATACCTCACCGGGCTTTTAGCTTCATTTCCTCGCCTACTATAGTCCCTGAAGGAGACGAATTTGTTTTATTGTGCTGCGGTGGGGGCCACTTATGTGATTCAGATGACACACATTTCTAAGTGCTGGCAGGCGGCTTTATCCAACCACAATTCCTTTGGCTGGCTGCTCTTCTTGCTCCCCATGATATAATAACTGTGAGAGGGGCTCGAGGGCTGAGTTCAACACGCAGGCAGGCAGGCAGGCAGGCAGGCAGGCAAACAGGCAGGCAGAGTTTGAAAAGGGGCTGACCCTTCCTCTCAGCTCTAACAGCTACTCCTATGCTTCCACCCCCTTCCCCACCCTTACAGGCGAGGCAGGCAGGCAATCTCTCTCTCTCTTTTTCTCTCTTTCTCTCAGTGCGCATTCAGTGCGCAGGAAACTGCAGGCAGGGCCGCCGGCAGCCAGTAGCCACACCAAAAGGCACAGAACACACGGCTCGCAGGCAGGAGTAAGACAGTGCGAGTGAGTGAGCGAGCGAGCGAGCGAGAAAAAGGGCGAGAGAGGGGCGAGGACGACTGCAACAGCAGGAGTGCGGAGGAAAGCTAAAGTAGCTGCTGTACTTTTCCTTACAACATGGAGGGAGACTCTGATTAACTGGTAAGTGATATGTGAGGGATTTTTGTTCTCTACTACACATTACGGGAAGGCGCACACATGACAGAGGTGTTGAGTTTTGGCTGAGCGGTGACTGATCGAATGGAAAAACAGGGCAATAAAAATCCGTGGACAGAACACTAACTTCTTTTCAATGTGAGGCCAGAACAGAATTGAGAACACCATGCTGAATTTAGTGTCTGTCTGTTGGCTGATCACAAGCTAATGTGTTAGAACAAAGAAATGCGAAAGAGAGGTGATAACTACCCTTTTTTTGATCTGTTAGTAGGTGGGGTTTTTCTTTCCGCTAGTTGAGTTGGCATTAGATATACTGTACATTTAACGTTAATATTACAACCTCTGAAATGCCTATCCAATGTTAAATCGCTGGTGGTTTACAATTTAACACTCACTCATGGGCAGCCATATTTCTGTTCTATTTTTACATGCGACCAGTGGGGTGCGGTGGGCTCTCGCCGTACAACTAATAAATAACCTGATGAAGATGATTAGTGCAGTTCTGAGCTAGATTCCTGGAATTATTCCTACACAGCAAAAATACCTGTTGAAAGTGTTGACTATGACTGCTGTTCATGCAATGACTAATGTACCACATTTACATACTGTTACCATGGAGATGCTAAAGCTGAGCTGACATTTCAATTCAAAGCGGAAAAGAAATTCTTAGGGTCTATTTTTAAACACTTCCCACAAGTTCATTTAAATGGGTGATCTTGGATGAAACCGCTATACCTGTGAATATTTCCTTGTTATTAATACAAGGACACTAAATGCTTTAGAAGCCTGCTCACACACTTTTACTGTACCTTGAAATCCAATTAGTTAAAAAAAAAAAACACTCTGACTGAAAATTAACTGAATATTAATTTGATACAATTCAAATAAAGCACTTGGGTTTCACATTCTGGCGCTAGGAAATATCAGGAAATTTGTTGGGGCTAGGGAAGCGCTATCTCTAAGCTAACGCATCCTGAGGTTTGAAATATTGCTCACAAGACTGATTACACTTCCCCTGGGTTATTTTTGATGATCTGCATGGCGATCATCAGTTTAACTTCAAAGTTCATGAGAACCACAGCCCCTGAAAGTGGATGACACAAAGGAATATTTCATTGGCTCTTCTATCAAGTAAACAGACCCTCCATGCATAATTTCCATTTGTGCACTTTTGACCGCAAGAATGCGTTCCAGGTCTTCTGGACTAACATATCACTGTGAGACCTCAGCAACAGATTATCCACCCTCTGCATTGACACGGCATGAACTGAAGCGAGGTTTGAGGGCCTCTTTGTTGTGAGCAGTGGCTTTACGCAAACTTGCTGTTGTAACGGTTCTTTTTTGTCCCAATGAATGTTTAGTACTGCTCTCAGCACTTCTATCTGGACAGTTGCTCAAAGCCCTCCATTATTGAACTTAACGCTGGGTTGGCAGTTGCATTCACTCACAAAAGGTTCAGCAAACTACCGCTCCACATAGACTATTTTTTTAAAAGTTACCCCCCCACACACACACACACACTCTCTGACATGTCACATTGACAGGCAATGATCAGTTGTGCGCAGCGTTCAGATATACTTGGAAAAACTATGAATTCCCTTCTCTTGAGAACATGTTCTCATGAATGAAACAATCCAAAAGAATTACACTGAAGTGAACACAAATCCATGTTGACAGAGATATGAGGTATTATGATTGACCCTTGTGCTGCGATCACATGAGCGTGTACCTCCTTCCTTTCAGTCTGCCTACTCTGACTATCTTTCTCAAAAATTATTATCCCAGCTTAACTACACAACTTTACTACACCCAGACAACTTCACTACATGCAAATACAGCTTTCTCAAAAATAACAAGAATGCACCAGTGCCCCATTAATCAAATAAAAATATTCATCAGGGTAAGGTCTAAACCTCAACCAGCCAAACAGGCCGCAGGCCAAAATAAATTGGCAACAGTTGGTTTCTGTCCATTGCTGTCTATGTGATAACGGTTCTTGACAGTTAGGGCCAATCATTTTCTCTCCCTATTTTTTCCACATGCTGACTACATGATGAAAAAATACAGAGACGATGCTTGAAGCTAATTTGCAATTCACTTCCATGATGATAATATTTAATACAAGGCAACTAATGAAGGAACATAAGCATTTATCTATGTCAAATATGTTTTATGATGAGATAGGCCATCTCTAACAGAGGGAACAACTTCACCCCACACGAACTGAGCTATCACAAACACAGGATACATCTTCACACATATTCAGCCTGCTTCACCAAGAATGTAAAGCTAAATAATTATGTGACTTCTGAGCAGCACCATATCAGCCTTCCCTATCTGTGAACTTGTAAAGATTAAATATGTATTTATTTATTTATTTATTTGCAATGTTAACTGATGTTTCATTCTTCTGAGCTTTCATTAGTGAACACGTGTACTCAGTGCAGGCCCTGCAGGCTTAAATCTATGCAAAGTATCTGGGGGGTTTTGTGCAAATAACAAGGCCAATTCTGCCACCGCACTGCCTGCATCATGTAGCCACACCAATACCTACAAGAACTGTGAACACTGCAAATATCAGGGGTCATCATGATAATTATTATTTTTCCTTACTTTTTCACTTGTATTTATAGATAAGAGGGGGCAAACCCCAAATCTGGCCTATGGCAGCAAAAAGGTTAGAGCTGGCCCTGTACAGGTAGACCTACCATATGGGGCCAGCCTCATGACAGGCACAGGCGGTCTTGGGCAGACTAAGAACTAACACCAGTGTACATGTTAGCCATGATTCCTCATATTCATTTCATTCCTCTGGACAAGTACAAACATTGTAAAATAGCATAAGCAAATAATACCTTGGAAAAGAAACTATCATGAAAGTTGTCATATGAGTAGTTGAGATTCTTGACTTGTTTGGTCTGGCTGGCTATCTGGGCAGGACTTTTTTCTTTGGACGAAAGCCCATCATGTAGGCAACATCAACATCATCTGACATCACTGACTCTGCCCTGCGAAAAAAGCCTCAATGCCCCCCTGAATGCAATGCTTTAAGTCAGCCAGCCACAGACAGACAGCAGGCCTACCCTGGAAAGCTAATCATTCACATCTACGCCTGTAGTTCGGCTGTAAATTACAGTAAACTTTAGCCTCTCATACTCCTGTTATCAGCTCACTCGGGCGCGACAGTAGCTTATCAAAAGCCTGGGTCCTTGGAGAAGATGCCAGTTGCCTCTATAATGAGTGGAAGTCATAAATATTTTACATCAGGGATACTTACTTGATATAGAATAAAGTAAAACGTGAAGATGACACACCCATTGTGATTCCTCGCATTCTCTTGGCTACCTTCGTAAATCAACCTTTGATTGGGCCATCTGAAAGGGCGGGGTTTCACCGACAGTCAAATGTCTAATTCATTTTAACCGGTCTTTTCCCTACCATTAAAGTTAGGCCTATTGCTAATAACTCAGTGCTGCAGTGAGGTAAGTTTCCAGAAATATGGTTAAACCATCACTTGGTTAAATGTACCACCGACTAGCTTTTAATTTTATTTAGCAATAACGAAAGGCACGTTCGTGTACGACCCAACTAGGGTATCCTAGTCTAGTATTAGCTAACCTAGCCCGGTAGGTTAATGCAGGTAAGATGGCTTTGGTTAACTGATATTAAATTGGCTAGTGGTCCATTTGGTCATACACTAGACCTTATGTTATCCGATCATACAAACTCTCATGGAACCTAGATACTACTGCAACAATAACGTTACTTAAACAAATCGCCGTTAGATAAACTAAAGGTAACGTTATCCATCGGCACTGTTTTTGTAGGGACTCCAACTAGCTAGCTATCATTAGCCAACTTCGCATTTTCCACATGGTGTTGTTTGTCTGTCAACTAATTCCAAAGCAGCGACTTCATCAAACATTGCATGACTTCATCAAACTTTGCATGATTTATGGGTGGTGGGTTAGATTGCTTTGTTTAGTCTCCAGAGTCTTCTATTTTCACATTTAACTAGGTGCTTTGACTTACTTTATGCACTTTTGCTACTTATGGTGTGTAATTTAACCACAGCTTCAAATGAAGGGCATCTCTTGTTTTTTCCCCATTGTACAGTGTTTTACAGTTACATGTAAAGCCTGCTGCCATGAAGTAGGCTAGTGCGCTGCAGTGCTCTTGGTGGAGAGCATTCAACTCCTAACATTACAATGCTGTGTTTATCTGTGTGCCAGTAGTCCCTGTCATTTTTCATTGATCTGTATTTTCACAGTCCCTTTTTTAAAAATTCAATGATGACTAAAGATGAATCAATTTTGTCTTAACAGAGGCATGATGGAAGCTGTGTGATGGACAATGTGGACAGAAAACAGGCAGTCTGGATCACACAGAATTGCTGGTGACGTGACATCAGAGTAGACTGGGGAGAGAGAAGCTCTCTCTGAGGAGCACGTCCCCAGTAAAGTGGATAGCATGGAAAATGAAAGCCAGGTCATAGTTTGGAGTAACGGACTGAGTGGCTTCTGTGACTCATCCAAGGCACTGTGCTGGACTTGAGAGACCTGACGGGACCAGAAGGATTGCAGAATGTTTATGAACTTCAGGAGGATCAGAAAATGTCAGTGTCTGCAACTTATCTCCATGTGCTTTGTCCTGTCTGTGCTGATGGTGTGCTGGGAGCAGTTGGACCACCATGTAGTGAGGCACATGAAGTCCTACTCTTACCGCTACCTAGTCAACAGCTACGATTTCATCAACAAGAGTTTCAGTGTTAGTCGAGAGGAAGCGGAGAACTTCTGCAGTTTTCCATATCTGCTCGACCACAAGGAGAAGTGCAACGGGCAGGACGTGTTGCTGCTCCTCTTTGTCAAGTCCTCGCCAGAGAACGTGGAGAGGAGACAGGCCATTCGATCGACATGGGGAAACGAGAGCTACATACAGGAAAAACTAGGGGTGACCGTGAAAGTGGTCTTTGCCCTTGGAATCCATCCTAACCCCCACCAACGGGCCAGTATCCAACAGGCACTCCAAGAGGAAGACGGCCTCTACAGAGACCTCGTGCAGCAGGACTTTGAGGACACGTTTCACAACTTGACCATCAAGCTCCTGTTGCAGTTCCGCTGGGCACACGCCCACTGTGCCCACGCCGGCTTCCTCATGTCGGCAGACGACGACATCTTCATCCACATGCCCAACCTGGTGCGCTATCTTCAGGGTTTAAAGGAGGACGGTGTACGGGACTTCTGGGCGGGCCATGTGCACCGAGGCGCCCCACCCATTCGGCGGCGCGAAAGCAAATACTACATGCCTTATGAGATGTACCAGTGGCCTTCCTATCCAGATTACACTGCGGGGGCCGGCTATGTGGTGTCGGGGGACGTGGCCGCTAAAATTTACCAGGCCTCTCTGTCGTTGAACGCCTCGCTCTATATCGACGATGTGTTCATGGGACTTTGTGCCAAATCCATGGGGGTCTCTCCCCAGGAACACGTTTACTTTTCAGGGGAGGGGAAAGCCCCCTATCATCCCTGCATCTATGAAAAGATGATCACCTCACACGGACATGTGGCTGATGTCCGGCACCTCTGGAAGATGGCCACTGACCCAAAGGTCAATGGCATTTCCTCTGGGATAACGGGAAAATTGTACTGCACTGCAGTTAAAGTGATGCTCCTCTGTAAACCTTACCATGTGAACACCTACCCCTGTAAGGCGGCTTTCTTATAGTGTTCTTCGGGGCGACTAAAGTCTTTTAATGTGTTATTCTTTTTATTGTCTGCTGTTCCCTGACCCCCCCCCCCCACCACCACCACCACGCCAAAATGAGAGGCTAAAGCCATGTACTTAAGTATGTGTTCACCACAGCTGCCTTTTCAGCGTAATTGAAACTTCCCATGTGGACCAGGTGATTTGATACCCTTTGATACCCTAGTTGTGGCTTAGATCAAGACTCTCTTTTAGGTGTGCTGACCGTGATCCTGAAAGGGAAGACTCATTTTCAGATGTACCTCATAGATTTGTGTTTTTCAGATTTCTATGCCATCATTCTGAATTAAACAGATTGATAGTAAGAAACCTTTCGCTTCATTCTCTCTTTACAGTAGCACACATACTTCACCTCCGCACCCCATCCCCCCCTTTTCTATTCCCAACATTTAGCCCAAAACCAGCAGCAGACATTTCCTGCCACTGGCATCCAAGACATCACACAATTCCCTATAACCCACATCCTGCTCTCTAAATAATTCCACATGGACACTGTAGGAGCTGTGCTGCGTCACAGAGCTTACCCTCTCCCAAGGTTGCCACAAGGGCCTGGAATATGTTGGCTTGTAATTAGGACTGACATTTGTTTTTTACTTGAAGATGAAATTGCTCTTAATGGCACACGGGCACACAAAATATCTATTGTGCACTCTTCAAAGTGTTTCAGCTAACACTGTACTTGGCTTGTGTCCTCTTATGGCTAAACCTGACTGGCTTTACGAAGATCAATAGGCTTTCTTGTGGAGTGGAGATTCTGAAACTGGGGTGAGGTGCATCACAGCCTCCACGAGACTTCTAATCGGAATTCTAATTTTAACTTCTAATCGCTGCTTTTAAGAGCAGGTTAAGAGCCACCTGTTATCTCCCTGAATTACTTTCAGCTCATAAATAATGGTAAATTATTAGCCTAATAGTTCAAAGTTTAAGGCTGACTGCCCATTTTGTACACTGTAAGAGAAAAAGCGCCAAGGGTCTACTGTCCAGCAGCCTCCTTTAAAAAGGCATCCAAAGTGATAACCTCATGGATTCACTTCTCATCACTGCCTGGCTCTGAGGCTGGCTGTCTGCCAGTCTCCCAAAAGCACTCACAAGGTCTTACAAATAACCATGAGAATTTACCCACAATGGAACCAAAATAACATGACGGGGAAAGTACTGTGTGTATGTGTGTGGAGTTCACTCCTCCAAGATTCTCAAGAAATGAAAGCGAGCCTTGCTTTCCATGTTTCTGCCATCACTTTGGAGGTAATAGATTTAACATGTAGTAAACAGTAAACACCCATCTACAACTGGCACTATCTGTATGGTTTTGGAAGGTTCATTCTCCTCTACATTCTCTTAAGACAATAAAAAAATTGCTCTAGGGGGTCCCCGGCTCAAAAAAGTTTGAGAACCCCTGCTCTAAATAACACAAACACACTGTTACTAGACAAATGTATCATCTTAATTTTGCAGAGAATCCTTATTCTGAAAGCTCCTTACAAAACTGAATTGAACATAACATGACCACCGGGCAGCGGATGTCAAAAATGGTGTTTCCACAATGATAAACATGAACTAATCTAAGCTATGCAATTCCTGCAATCATAAATACACATAAACCTAAACCACACTGTAGAAACTGTTTTTGTCATTGTTTTTATATCCAATCCAATTTAGAAAAGAGCTCCTTACCTGCGTCTGTTAGATAAGCTCTCTTCAGTCTCACTTGACAGAAGCACGTGACTGGAACCTCCCTGGCTTGCCTCGTGCATCACTTCAATCTGAATCAAATCAAAACAATTACAATTGTCCTTCAGTGTCTTCTCTGTTGTATAATGTCATTTATTACTTCACAAACAGATTTCAGCCAAATATATATCATATTGTGAGTTCATTTTTTATCCTTGCATTATTCAACTGCCTATAATTCAGATTTTCAGAAGCCTGCTGCTTTAAAGCAACACTCCACCATTTGTGGAAATATGTTCTTTTTTCATCTCCCCTCGAGTTAATTAATTGAGCCATACCTTTTTCCTGTTCATCCAGTCCTTCTCTGAGTCTGGCG